>ML778386.1:1041844-1052072 GCA_009831015.1 Picea engelmannii | reverse complement strand
GGGAGACACTTGGCGGGCCGACAGGGAGACACATGGCAGCCCTGCCACTTGCCGGGCCGACAGGGAGACACATGGCGGACCTGCCACTTGGTGGACCGACAGGGGGACACATGGCAGACCTGCCACTTGGCGGGCCGACAGAGGGACACATGGTGGACCTGCCACTTGGCGGGCCGACAGCAGGACACATGGCAGACCTGCCACTTGGCGGGCCGACAGGGAGACAGTTGGCGGGCTGACAGGGGGACACATGGCAGACCTGCCACTTGGTGGGCCGACAGGGAAACACATGGCGGACCGACAGGGGGACACATGGCAGACCTGCCACTTGGTGGGCCGACAGGGAGACACATGGCGGACCTGCCACTTGGCGGGCCGACAGAGGGACACATGGCGGACCTGCCACTTAATATATTGTTGTTGATGGCTTGATCATCAGAACGTGATTATTTAATCCACTTGGCCTGCATTATGAGATAACGTGGCAACGGATCGTCGGCCCCACTATTTGCACTCCCAGCATGCCAAGGTATCCTGCAAGACTCGAAAAATTAAAGCAGCTGGGCAGCGTCGACGGAAAATCTGAATAGTAGGGTCGACGGAAAATGAAACGGGGCGGCTGCGATGGAGGTAAAGTTAAAGTCGCTTGGCGTTGTCCACGAAAAAGCAGAAGGGTGGGGTTTCGACGAAAAAGGAAAAGGAGCGGAGGAAAATTAAATGAAATAGTCGCAAAAGCATGATTGCTGTGTGTTGATAGGTATATATTAACTAGAACAGTCACATAATTTATGAATGATAAACGCCGAAAAGCTATAATAGATGAAGGCAGATTCTGAAAACCGTAAAACTGTAAACCCACCCGTAGAGCTTCCCAATTACGAAAGAGGAAACCCCATGGTACTTAGTGATACGGTTCAGGATGTGCCCGTCCAGACAGAATGATCACTGGCAACGAGGAAACGGTGCCTGAGGCACCCATCCATGTAGTTTTTCTGAGGAATACTCACATTCAACCATTTGTTTTGCGATGCAATAAGAGGGATCGTTCCTCCTATTGGACACGTGACCAAATCCTCTTAGATTGAGAAAAAAAAATTGTGCATCATTCCTAATATTGTTTGGAAGTGGGTGTTTATAATTATTTTCTTTGTAAAAATTTATCTCTAGAGACAACATAGATGCAAATATTTGGTCTCTTTGTATTACTTTTGTTTTTCCAAAGGAAATATATAAAACAATGTAGGCTTAAAAAATTACTTATCATATGAGGTAAATAAATATAAATAGTATTTTTTTTTAGAAATAAGCTACAATATCATCTATTAGTTTATGAGGTAGGGTTGGTCGACCATCAACCTTAGTAGATTCTCTTCCATCTATTAGTTAATGAGGGTAGGATTGGTCGGAAACCATCAACCTTGGTAGATTCTCTTCCATCTAGTTAGCACCCTTAAAAAACAAGAAGAAGGGTAGGTAATCATGGAGGACGTAATAATTGCCTTGATCTTTGATGAGGTAAGCACTGCAAAATGTGTCATAAACATGTGTGATTAGTACAAAATGTGATTATAAACATGGGAAAATGTGAAATAGATAACAATCTCTACAATGATAAATTAAAATATAAAAAAACTATAAAAAAACTCATTAAAATATAAAATAACTATAAAAAACTCATAAAAAGGAAAATGGTAATGATAAAATAAAATACAAAATAATCATAAAAAACTAGTTTCAAGCTTAATAAATAACTATAAAAAACTAAATGGTAATGATAAAATAAAATACAAAATAATCATAAAAAACTAGTTTCAAGCTTAATAAAGACAAAATCATCTTTTTAGTCCCTGCCTCTATCTAGGGACTCATTCACATTGTGTACTTTGATGTATTATTAGGTTCTTTTTGGTATGCACTTAACTACTCCCAAAATTATTCCAAACTTTTATATCTATATTAAATCCATTTTCTATGACAATCAAAAATATTTACAGAATATTTTAAATTCATAAATTTAATTACTTATTAGTCCAATATTTTTTATAGGACTTAATTGTCTTTGATCTATGCAATTTTTATTTACATATTTGTTAGACTTAACAAATTATTTTAAAAATCAAAATTTCTTTCTCGCTATTTTGAAGGTTCTGACAAGGCAATCTGAAAGTTCTCACAACACTACAGTCTACATTGCAGTCGATGTCTAAAGTTGTAGACACTGCAATCGATGTATGAATGTGCCTATGGAGTTGCCACATCTTTCCCATGAAGTTCAATCCATTCAGGTTCCACCGCCACTGCTCCATACACACTTCCACTGCCACCGCTCAATACACAATTCTCATTGTCCCAAATTGCTAGCATAAGCACTCCAATGGAAGAAAGAATTGCAATCCACAGAACAGGTAAGAGCATCTTCTCTTTGGAAAGCCGGAGAAAAATAAGGAAATAAGCAATGATCTCATGCCCTTAATGACATGGGTCGTGGAGTGTAGGATCCAACTGGAGTATTCATCAAAATGGTCCTTCGACGCCATCTATGTCCCGACTGTAGACATATACATTGTGGGTCGCATCTACGGCTTCCCAATAATTCTAACTCGGAATCTGAAAATCCTTCCTAGAAGTAAACGTGTCCGCCATTGCACTTTGGATGTTATTCTAGAGGGAAATGAGACATAATAAAGTTGCTTGGATTTAAGTAAGTCAGAGGCTCATGATCCTCATAGCAGTTTCATTGAATTGAATAGGGGTTGTGACTATGACTATGATACGAAATCTAGGGTCGAAGTAGAGGAGCATGAGGATTTGTGGATTGACTTAGGGTTAATGTTTGGAATTGGATTTGGTCTTAGAATGTGTCTTGGGTTAGGGTTGCTAGTCAACACATACCAAATAACTTCTAGGACACTAGGGAAACGAATTCTATAATTACTATATAAATAAATTTTGCGCAATTTTGTAGGATGAACGCCAAGAATTGGCCTCTGTGTATTTGAGATTTTTCCATATGAGCAAGGGATATTGTATGTAAATATTGAGATGAATTTATCAGTTCTTTCAAACTCATTCTGCATAATTTTTTAAAACTAACGCTCTTAATTTTATTTCGTGATATGTTTTTATCTTTTTATTTCATGAGTTTATTTTGGGTTGTTGGATTTTAGAGTTAATAATCCAAGTTCAATTATGTAGATTACACAGTCTCTCAAAGAAGTCTCTTCCCATATTCCTACAGGAGAAGCATACCTAGAGTTGACTAAAGATATACATGATATACAGGCAGAGATTTGAATGAGGTAAACAATTAGGTGCATGCGCGACCAAAGGATTCTACACCTACAACTCTTTCATTGTGTTTGCCAATTCCTTCCCCAGCTTCAATAATGTCGAGAGCCTCAAGACACAAAAAACAGAACTCACTACTTTATTTGCGTAGACCTCGAACGAAACCACCGGTAATATTGATTTAGAGTTTAATAACCATTATCTCTTCCTTTCTTTAGTGTTGAAATATCAATAAAAATTGATTAAGGTAACTGGGTTTGAATAGGCGGGTAGGAGACGACCCTTGACCCATACACATGGGGTTATTTCTTGAAAGAAGAGCAAGATATTGATCATGAAGAAATGAGCAACGAACGAGGACCCATTCAGATAACCGAGTGATATATCCTGTATATCTAGGTTTAATTAATATGTTTTCAATTCTGCACACACATTAGGAAAAGTCAAATAAAGTTTTAGTCTAATGTCGATATCACTTTTTGAATGAGGTATACAGTTCGACGCATGCTTGATCAAAGGATTCTACACCTATAACTCCTTCATACCTCGAGACACACAAAAGAGAGCTTGTTGCTTTCTTTTCACAAACCTCGCACGCAACAACTGGTAATATTGATTTAGATTTTCATAGCCATTATCTTTGTCTTTCTTTAGTGCTGAAATATCAATAACAACTAATTAAGATAATTGGGTTTGAACATGCAGGTGTGAGATAGCCCCAGACGACCCATACTCGTGGGGTTACTTCTTCAAAGAGGAGTAAGAAGTCAATCCTGAAGAAATGTAGTACGCATGAGGACCCATTCAACTAACCAGGTGATATATCTTGTACATCTAGGTTTTATTAATTTGTTTTCAATTATGAACATACATTGGGAACATTCAAATTAAGTTATAGTCTAATGTCTATATGGCCTTGTCACCAAAAAGAAAAACTACTTAGCAGGTGGGAAAGCATTAGGATACGATCTGATAAACAACCCAGACATTGCGGCGTCCAATCCCACCATTTTGTTTAAGACAGGTGGTTTACCATTGTCATTTGAATCTAAGATACGAGGAACCAAATGCATTAATAAACATCTGGCTGGTATCAAACAATGTGAATACTCTAATGCCCTCCAAATTATCATCAAAATGTATAGTTTGATGTATCAAGATTGTGTAAAAAATTGTAATAGAGATAATTTGTATTCACATTTTAGTAGTATATTTTAAACTCAATACCTATTATGAATTTTAATATTTATGATACATATTTTGATAATTCAAAATCGATAGATTGAGAATTAGTCATGGACATGCCTTGTAATTGTATATTTGGATTTAGCCTGTGGGGCATATCTATCTGCAATAGCTTTGTAAATTCATAAACTGAATTTTCCTCCATGAACTTGCATTGTTTTTTAGTTATGTAACATTATTACAGGAAATATAAATTAAAAGCATACACATGTATCATTATTGTAGTAGAAATAGCTTGAAAATACATACATTGCACTTTTTTTTAGATGAGCAACTGTGAATACCGTTGAGTGAGCCTCAGGGTGTTGAAAATATTCAAAGGTCAGGTGTGTGAAAATATCCTGGTATAGATAGAAAGAAGAATTCCTACTCGTTCTATTTTTAGCCTAAAGCTGCAAGTTATCGAACAAAACCCTATGATGACACCTTCGTCTAGGTGCACATTAAGCTAATTGGCCATGGTATGCAATGAACTCGTCAATTGAATCCTTCACACCCTTAATCTAAGGAATTTCATTGGGGCTACATCCATCCATTATTTCCTCAGTAATTCACCCATCAACTGATATCGTCCTCCAAAAAAAATTTTGCACATCTTCACAGCTTATTTGTTCTGAAATTTGTGATTTGAAATGTCCTCAAATTACTTCAATCTCCACTGACATTGTTGTTGGAGTCGTCCATGCCAAAGAAGGACCATGTGCCCACAGTCTCCCATTATCCCTCATGTCGTTGAAGAATGGCATGATTTTTCATTTAAGCTTGCCTTATGTCTACTCAGGTAGGTAGTGAATATCTTTTTAGGTGGCAGCATTGGAGTCACTTCATTAAATATTAAGTTTGCTTATTTATTTGAGTATGCCACCATCGTATTGTCTTATTGTAGCATTGAACTTGATATGGTCTTCTTAAGAAAATATATATATTTTTTAAATGATTCATAATGTAAAGTAAACAAGTTTGTGTAGCATACAAAATATCTGATGAAAGTAATATGAAATTTAATAAATGTTATGTGTAATGTAATAATTTGTTACATACATTGTGATTTCTGAAATTTTCAGAATTGAAACTTGAACCTTAAATTTAGTTGGATAAAATATTATGCCAATTTAAACTTGAATTAACTATGTTCCTTCTTTTTTATTAGCATCCTTAAACTGCTTCTCTTGCATTGCATTGCCTTCTCCTATTTCTTCATAAGACCGAGTTGTAGGTTATTTAGTTTTCTACCCAAATGTTCCATACATATTAAACTC
Organism: Picea engelmannii; assembly: GCA_009831015.1. Lineage (NCBI taxonomy): Eukaryota > Viridiplantae > Streptophyta > Pinopsida > Pinales > Pinaceae > Picea > Picea engelmannii. The sequence continues at coordinate 1,046,280 of ML778386.1, read as the reverse complement.
TTTATTCAGATGATGTATCCTGCTTTACATTTTTTCCACTCTGCCACTTCCTCAGGGAAATTTTTTTCCAGACCGATTTTCCCTCTGTAATAATACAAAAAAGGTTGATTTTTCCTTTGTAATAATATAGAAAATATTTTTTCAAACCAATTTTTCCTCTATAATAATATAGAATCTCGATAAATTAGCAAGTCCAGTTTCAACAAAAAAGGTAGGACCATGTCATCGAAAAAATATTATTATATACGAGAAGGTTGGATGTACTTGCCAAGATCTTTGATAGATATTTTGTTCAAAAAGTGGACATGTATTTCATGAGATCATAAAATCGTTTAAATAGTTTCATTTGATGTAAAAATTGGAAACCTATAAGGGCAGGATTATATATAGCACATAAATTAACTAGGTATAAAGTTGGGGTAATGCATACAAATTCACCTTTATTCTTAAGCTTCAAAAGGTCAATACTCAGCCATACTACAAGTTATGAAAGGGAAATCTTAGATGCAGAGGATGGGTTCTTAAATGTGATGGAGCGAGATAATCCAACGCACAACCAGATAGATTGTACAGATTCATGCACAATGGTGATTGTAAATATTGATGGCTATTACTATTAATAGCTACATATGTTTTTGGGCATACAGATCCAAAGATGCAGAACTTTTTTGCATACGAATCACTTGAATTAAAATATTGATCACACCGCAAACCTTTCTACAGTAACACATCCAAAAAATAGACCAATCACACACTAAATAAATAAATTTTAAAATAATATGAAAATAAAAAAATTGATTTGTTAAAGTTAAACTTTAAAATATGGTAAAAAATTTTGGTCAATGACCAAACTAATATGAAGTCAACCAAAGAAATCATCTCTATATACTTGACCTCTCGGCAGGTATAATAAGGAAGAGTAGTGGATTGAAAATCAGGGGCACTTGGGGCCGCCTTGATTAGTCTTCCAATTGTTGTAGCAAGGGCATAATTCTTTTTTTCCAGACGTGTCAGGAGGAACATAGAGACACTTTGCGCGACATTTTTGACATAAATACATGCATGGATTTTGGTGAGAAGTTTTTGAGAAACGTTCTGAACACCTTGGTGTGCATTCTACATTAATACTCAATCACAATTCAATTACTTCTATTAATCTAAGTGTAATCATATAATAATTTTCTATATAATATTGACTATATGAACGAAGCTGAATAAATCGAACCTTCCAGAGTAATACTTCCATCACCATACTAGCCCTGAACAAACCAAACATGGATTGTGAGTCAGATAGACTGGTCATAATCTGAAGATGCAACATGAAGGTAAACCCTAATAATAGTAATAAAAAAATGCAAGCTTACTGGATTCGACGCTAGATCAAACAATTTAACATTGTTGTGGTAAGTCATAAACAATGAGTCATTTGACAACAATTAATATAAATGGAATATGAGTTGCAGTATAAACTCAGACTCCTTATAATCTTCATTAACGTGCCTCAATACTCCATACACACAAGGAGAACATGGTAATGATAAGAACAACTAACGATAAAAGTGCACCATAGGAACTAAAATGAGGGTAACGCCTTATCCTGTAGTGAAATAGCAACCCATTTATGCTTTGAGATTAAGATGAAATTGGCAGAAGAAGATGGGAAATATATAGAACTAGTCCATGACCATCTACACTTAACTGACCATGGAATTATAGAAATATGAAAAATTATCGGGAAAGCTCACAATGCAAATTAGTAGTTACTATTAGTCAATTATATGCACGGACATTGTCCTTGCATGGCCCTGCCGAGGAATAAATTATGCGAGAGATCGTTAATTTCTAATTGTAATTGTATTAGATGCCCAATATTCCAATAACAAACATTTTTTACCTTCAAATTCCAACACTTCTTGTCGCAATCTATTTGGAAACATGTCATTAGCTCCTTTTAACACCAATAGACAATTAGTCTCTAATTATATTGGACGACATAATTCTCGATAACCCTGGTCTCAGGGATCAAAATTGAGGTTTTCATTGTCCTTAAATCATGCCCTTCAATCCATTACACCGCTTGGAAAAAGTGACTTGCCTGCTCGTACAATTCTCAATGTGTCTCACTACTAGTTTTATCTGCCCCATTCCCTAGCTTCTTTCTCCACCCAAAAATCCACATCTCTCTTTATTGAAGTTACCACAATCATGGAACTTCCTAATTCCCAAATGATGTAATATGTTCCCAGTAAACAAGGGAAATTAATTTCTTAGATACAAGCATTTCAAGTAGGAGGGGGAAGATTTATTCACCGTCCTGATAACATTCGTCCTCACCGGCCCTATGATATATCCAGAATGGGAGATGAAGTATTCTCAAAGAAAAGATCCCAAATACTCATGGGCCCATATGGAAGGCGATCAAATACGAGTGGTTGCAGGAAAAACAAAGGAAGGAATGTTATATTGATTCATCCAACAGTCACTGTACAAGATTGACGCACACTTAGAAAGAAAGACTTGTGTATCTATGGTAGGCCAACGATGGAGATTGGGTGCCAACCAAGAATGTAAGTGTTTATCTGCAAAGCAATTTCTCTACATTGATGAAGATTCCAGAGCATGAAGAATCATCCCAAGCGATATCAATATTGTAGATTTGTTGATTAATTTCCATTCCCATGCCAACAATGAATTGTATGGAGACAACCCGTCTGTTTTTTGTTTTTTCTTGTAATCACTGGTTTTGATCGCCCTGAGCATGGAAATTGATGTGAAATTCATTTCTTTTAGCATCAAGGCACAGATAGATCTCATACCAGGAACTTATGATCCATATGATGTAAGGCCCGATGATGGAGGTGTAGCATTTTCAAAACCTTGAGTCATGCAGATTGCCACGGGGACATGCATCCACTACATTGACATGACAGGCATTGAAGTAAACTATCAACATAGAATAGGATGGGAATTGAAGCAGAGTGTCATATTCAGTAGCCAAATTCCATGGTAAATAAATATTCGAAACAAATGTCATTAAAACATTCTTCATCTCAAGAATGTAGTCGTCACTTGGGAAATAAGACTTCAATTTGATCAACAAATGGGAGGCCAAATAAATATGTTTAAATATTTCATAAAAATAAGAAAATATAATGCTTAATATGAAACTATAGAAAACTATAGGAAAGATGCAAATTTATTTTGGTCAAAGAACAAATTAATAGGTAGTCAACGGTGAATCGAATGCTTTATACCATGCATGGCGGAAAGTATAATAACTGGCGTTGATATATAAAAGAGAATGGTAAACCTACTCAAAAATTCAAAATATAGTATGTTCTTTTAGAATTGAAGTGTGTGTATATATATTATTTAAAAAATAAAAAAAAGTGAACTTTTGCTAAATTTTTTATTGTTTTTGTTTGTTGATTTTGAAAAGAAAAAATCATTTTTCAATTGATTAAATATTTGTTAATTTCCTTTATTGGATTGAAGTTCCATTACTTTATCTGATATTTTTCTCCACTGTTCTCTATTCTTTTCTGCAATACAATGTTATCTCTTACATTCTCAAAAATCTAGGTAAGCAAAACAAAGCGTACAAGTGTACTGCAGTAGCAAAAAATCACCATCTTTGGTTCTTTGTGGAACTTATTATGTCTGGTTCTCAAAAACTTTAAATAAGTAGCATTAAGTCGAGAATAATACAATGGGATGGAGAGACTCTTTCCATATTAGTGATGGATATTATTGGCATTTAGTCCCTCTCCTTTGAGAGAAAAAAATACAAATTAAATTTATAGAATCAAGTTTATAACATATGGAAAGACCTTAAAGTAGTTTATATTTAAGATCCAGAATGGTATCCTAGGCTTAACTTGATAACTGATAATTTAGGTTATTTCTTATTTCTCCCTTGTGGTGAGCATTTCTTATTCTTTAACAACCATGTTTCTTTATTTATCATATATTTATCATTTATGTCTTTAGGAGAGACAAAATTGTATAAAAGGTTGTATTACTCAATCAAATTGGAGATTTGTTTTTAATAAAATATTATTTTGTGTTTACAAAGTTATTAATCAATCACAATCTACTTCATTATACTTGTACAATGTAAATTTCAATGCAATCATTTTGGGTAAGGCTTTTTTTCTCGACAAAGCATTAAACAAAAAAAATAAATCCTGAAAACAGAGACTTGATGGTATGCAACTTTCTCTTGTTTATTAGTGTTCCATGATACAAAACATAGTGTCTTATGATAATATTCTATAATCAATGAATAGAGAACCCCTAAATATGCTTTTAGTTTGACAAAATGAGAAAATACATTTGTTGAGATAGTTTTTTATATTATCCTGGTCATTCCTTCCACAATAATTTTGTAGGCAAGTTCATCCATATCACCCTCGGTATCATGTATGCCTCCCAAA
>ML778386.1:1026311-1041718 GCA_009831015.1 Picea engelmannii | reverse complement strand
TATATATATATATATATATATATATAATAGTTCTTAATTATTGGGATGGGAGTTATTATCTAAACCATGTACATTTTTTTTCCAATAGAAAATTTCTCCATATATTAAAATATGTGGTTCTCAAAATACATCTTATCACATGTTCTTCACTCCAGTGGAGTAGGAAACTAGTCAAATACAATAATAGTCTCTATCAGTTACAAAAATTTCAAAAGGAGGAAGTCACCAAAGCATTGGATGACCCTAACCTCCACTGATCCAATAAAAACAATTACCAAATGATAAAAATAGTTTTGGGCACTAAGTCATCGATTTATAGATCATATCGCGGAAAACTACTAAATGCAATATAGAATGTAAATATAATCCTAGATCAAGCTGCATGGATAAATATGAAGTGTAAGTGGGGGCCCCTCATGGCCATCGTGCCATTTGTTGAAGAAGATCCTTCCTTCTGGAACCTGTAATGCAAGTTTGGATAAAGCATCTGCCTCCAAGTTTTCTTTGCAATATATATGTGTAAACTTAATATCTATAAAAAGTGTTATAGTTCTCTAATCTTAGTCTTCGAGCGCAAGAGTGAAGTAACTTGTATCTTATTTGATTGGTTGATCCAATCAATGACAATCTTAGAATCTCCAAGAACATGAATGATATCAAGATTTAAGCGTTGTGCTAAGGTTAAACATGCCCAGACTCCAAGAAGTTCATCTCTAGTATTAGAGCCCTGGCCACATTTTAATGTATATTTGTAGGTTTTCATCTCTGAAGTCTTTATAACCACCCCAACCTCACAAATAATTCCATTTTCTTGTGGAGCTCCATCAAACCAGGAAAATATTTCTCCCCTAAAATATGGAGTCTTTTTTAACCTGAGTTTAGTCCTAGAAAGTGACAGTCCAGTGGTTGGATTTATCATCTCTCTAACTTTGATACAGGCTCTCACAGAGGAGGGAGTACGATTTAAAAAAATACTAATATTTCTTTCCAGCCAAACCTGCCAACACACTTAAATAGGTAAGGATTTAAAAAATTTCTCTATCTTTAACCAGTCTTCAAAATTGTTAGTTAATGAAGTACCTCCCCACATCTTAGAAAATTTGAAATTAATGTGAAGCCTCTGCCACATTTTAATAGTAAAAGAATAAAATATGAAAACATGTGTTATAGTCTCTTCCTCAAAACATAGTGGGCAGATGCTCGGCCCACACCATCCCCTTTTCTGGAGAGAGTCCCATGTGAGAATTTTTTAATCCAGAGGAAGCCAAAAGAAGAGTTTCACTTTTAAGTCCAAGTCCCATTTCCATAGCTACTTTCTCTAGGTTTCAATATGATGTGGCCAGACTATTTGCACCATCGTATTATAAACATTTCTTACCGATATAGTTCCCGATCGATCCCCACCTGTCCATAATAAAAAATCCTCCCCATCTCCCAGATGGATGCCTGAATTGACAAGATCCCTAATACAATTTTTCCACTCCAGAGCCAATGTGCCCAATAGTCCCAGCTCCTCACTGCTCCTCCACTGTACACATACAAAACCCCTTGATCACTGGGCCTTTGCTTGATAGAAAAAAAATATATTTTGGTTTTTTAGTGCCAATAATAAATCTGGTGATAGATTTGTTGGAGTCCCAATATCAAGAATATTATCCTTTCCAATGTGTATAGAGAAAACATTCCTAGGCTTCCATCTCAAGCAGTGTATAATAAGTGGTAACGACTTACACATATTTTTCGAGAAAAGAGAAGCATAGGGTTGAGGGATCTGGACAGATCTGAGCCAGGTAGCCACAAAAATAAAAGGAAGATATTTATCCTTTACCACACAATTCCAAATGCCATCAATCATCAATCCCCTCCACAAAGAATTGGCTGTAAGTGCATGATTGAAGAAAAAAATATTATGAAGTCCCCAGCCACCCAAAGATTTGGGTTTTGCAAGTCGTGCCCAACTACAAAGATGTATACCACTTTCTTTGTGACTTGCCATCTAGAGAAAATCAAAGATCAGTTTGTGTATCTTATTCAAAATCATGGAGGGAACTGTCGCCAGAGCCATCCAGAACACTGCCTATGTTTCCAAAACAACCTTTTCTAGAATACATCGACCACTCAAAGTTAACCAGCCATTACACCAATGGTTAATCCGTTTTTCAAATTTTATCAATAACCATCTCCAATCTTCTACAGAGTTTTTCCCCACTTTTAGAAAATACCCCATGTATTTAAATCCTCGGCTCATCTCACAAAAATTAAAAGAAAACAACTCCTTATAACTCATCATCTCCTAATCCTCCAATCCTGTAAAGTGGAAGGTAGATTTTACCTGATTAATCTTGAGACCAGAATCTCCACAAAATTGTTCCAAGATATTTTTAATCAACTTCCATTCTTCCACATAGGCCTTCGTCATGATGATCACATCATATACAAAAATTAGATGTAAGACTTTTATGACTCCAGAGACTTTGATCCCAGTCAAAAGACCCTCCTCTTTTGCTTGTTTTAAAAGAATACTAAGGCTTTCCATGATTAAGATAAACAATAACGGAGAGAGAGGACAACCTTGGAGAAGTCCACGTTCGTTGTTGAATAAATTCGAAGTCTCTTCGTTTGTCATCACCACAAATGAAGCACTCATCACACAACCCATAATTCAGGAAATAGACAAGGGGATAAATCCAGTTTGAAACAGAATTAGTCGAAGGAAATCCCAACTAACACAATCATATGCCTTCTTCAGATCCATCTTTAGAAGCATAGCTTGGATTTTTTTAGTCTTAATATTGTGGATGCATTCATGGCAAGGATGATTTTAGGGGCTAAATTTCGCTCATGGGCTAATTTTCCATGGTTTTTCCAAAAAAGAAATTCGCTATTTTAAAAATGATTCGTCGAAATTCTATAGGATAAATGATTTTACCTTAAAAATAGCCAAAATTTTATAAAAACTGTATAAAATCCTTAGAAATTTGAATATTTTTACAAAAATATCGCCAAACATTTATAGTTGGCATATGAAGGATTAGTAAGATTTGCCAAGGTTTCTACATTTTAAAATAAATTCCCATCCTTAAAATCATCCATGATTCATGGGTCGTCTCGACCGTATCCAAAATATGTCTACCCTTCAAAAAGCCCAATTGTTCCATGGACAAGGCCCTCGATAGGATGGGTTTAATTATGTTTGCAATCACTTTGGAGATCAGTTTAGAAAAAATATTACAAAGGGCGATTGGTCTATAGTCCCCAAAAGTCCGCGGAGAGTTTTCCTTAGGTATTAAAGTCAAGAAGGTCGAGTTTAGTGACTTTTGTATCTTCCCTCTTTCTCTTGATTCTTTGAACATATCTAAAAGATCATCCCAAACCACATCAACATAAAGAGAAAAGAACTCAACTGCCCATCCGTCCGGACCCAGACTTTTATCATTTGCAAAATTACTTAATATATCCCAAATCTCCTGCTTGGTAACAACTCTCTCAATAACTGCATTATCACCTACTATCACAAAACGATTAAAAAGTCTATATAAATTTTCTTGATCCACTTGTTCTCAAGAGTCATCCACTGCATAAAGTTTCTTAAAATATCTGATAGCCTCTCCTTTTATCTCCTCCTATCCTTTGTATGTCCGACCAGTGTCATCTCCTATCTCCCAGATGTTCTTATTGTTCCTTCGCTCATTTGCAAATTTGTGGAAATATTTTGTATTTCGGTCTCCACTTCTTAACCAAGTAGCGCGACTCTTTTTTCGCCAACACTCCTCCTCAAATTTTAGAAGTTCATTGTGCTCTGCCTCTAACAATTTCAGATGTCTTTCCACAATAATGTCCAGACCATCCCTTGACATATTCAGGTAACCCCGACTGATATCTTCCTGCAACGTTACCAGCTTATGAATTTTTTCTTTCCGCTTTTTCCTCGCCCAAACTTTAACACGGGACTTTAAAGTTTTTAACTTCCAAACAATTATGCACTAGATATATGGATCCTCTAAGAAAGTACCATCGTTCCAAACATCATTAAGAAGCCCAATGAAATCTGTCTTTACCAGCCACATAGAATTTAGTTTAAACGGATAAGCTATCCGTACCTCATTGAAATCCAATTGTGTAATCACCACTGGATGATCATAAATAAAAGGAAGTTCAACCCAGAACCAATAGCATCCCACCTCTTGTAATAGACTTTCCGATACCAATGTGAGATCCAATATTTTTTCTATACCATCGTCACCAGACCTTCCATTTCTCCAAGTAAGGATCAAGATATCACGAGCTAAGTCAACCAGGGAGTGTTCCTTAATCATGTCTAGAAAAAAACCTGCATGTTGATCTAGATGGGACGCAGGTCCACAAACCTCATCCGCACCAATAGTGAAATTTAGGTCACCTGCAAATATCAAATTTTTATCATATAACAATTCAGATAATGCAAGTCGCTCCCAAAATAAAATTTTGTCGTTGCAAGGACCGTAAACATTTAAAAAGTTTACATCTCTGTTAAATTCTAAGTTTATGGCTATAAGTAAAGTGCAACCCACACAAAGATATGGGACCAGGGTAAAATTATTTGGGTCCTAGGTCACTAAGAGTCCCCCTAAGGTGCCTACCGAACTGACAACACACATATTCCAAGAAGGGACCAATTTATGCATAAACAGTCGAGCCTTTTCCTCCGTAACCAATGTATCTTGTAAGAAAATAATATCCGGATTGAATTTTGTAAGAATTCTATGAACAGAGGCAAGTTTTAGGGATCCTCCCACCCCTCTTACATGTAAGGTAAGTAGGATCATATCTTGTCCCGAGAAAGGTATTTTAATCCTCTAAGCGCCTCCAAATCAGTGACAATAGTGTTTGATAGGTCCTTCTTATCATTACAAAGAGAAGATTTCTTTCCCGCACTCCTCGTCTTAATAGGAGAGGTCTCAAAGCCCATACCTCTAGACCAAGCATAACTAGTCCCATCCACCCCACTACCAATCTCCGGTGTGTATTTCAAGTCAGAAAGTAAAGGTGGTTGAACAATAAAAAGACCTTGGAAAGTGGAAAGAAGAACTGAAACCCCCAACTCTTGTGGCAGAGACACCAAATTTCCAGTGTCGCCACTAGAGCACCATCATCCAGATCCTCCTAAGAATATTCCATGTAGTTCATCCATTCTTATTGAGTCTAGATTTTCTCTTTCTTCTATTGTTGATATCTTAGGATAAAATACCATAGGAAGAGATCTTAGTACCTTTTGAAAAATTATAGATTCTTCAATTTATTCTCCCAATCCTATGATTGCATTCACTGTTTCATCAACTCATAAGAATTAAGCTGCAATATTCTCATATTCCTTCATATTTAGTTGTTCAAATTGGCCTTTGTATGTTTGAAGCTTTGCTTCTTTGACTTTTGAATATCCTTCATAAATATTTTGAATTTTGTCCCAAATATCTTTAGTAGATTTACAATGTATAACTTTGTTATATATTGAATCACAAAGAACATTCAAAAGTGCATTTGTGGATTTGGAATTATTTATACTAATTTTCTTTCCATTTTCATTTGTTGGCGAAATTGTTGGTTCTTTGTATCCATCTAAAACTAATTTCCAAACTTCAAATCCCTATGCATGTACATATGTTTTCATCCTTCTACTCCAGAATGCATACTTCTATCCATCAAACTATGGTATTCCATTTTTATACATACCGTTACTCTCCATGATCTACCTTTTAGTGGTTAAACTGATTTCTGAAGGAACCTACTCTGATACCAATTTTTGGATTACTGAGAGGGGGGGTGAATCAATAATAGAAAATTTTTACCCTTTTAACCACAGTATGCAAGTGTTATTTATCTTTATGATCAATATATCATTCTCGTCCAATAATTGGAGAGTAAATAAACAATCAACAAATGAGAAATCATACACATACACAATACACCAATATTTTTACGTGGAAACCCAATGCAGGAGAAAACCACATAATGTTTTTTCTTATTTGTCTTTAAGAATTACATTCATNTCCAATAATTGGAGAGTAAATAAACAATCAACAAATGAGAAATCATACACATACACAATACACCAATATTTTTACGTGGAAACCCAATGCAGGAGAAAACCACATAATGTTTTTTCTTATTTGTCTTTAAGAATTACATTCATTGGAAGCACCAACTTCCTTTGTTTTCCAGCTTCAACTAGAAGGAGGATGCAACCCCCTATTTTTAGGCTACAACCTGAGGGAAGATCCAAATCCCCAATTCTTTGGCTACAACCCCCTATGTTCTCCATCTACAACCAGAAGGTGGCTACAACGACCTATACTTGCCCCATCCAACAACCCTTAAATATAAGTGCCAAATGTAGAAACTGAATATGTCGTAGTCACAACATGTTCTATCAAATATGTAATTATATACTCATCAACCAATATGATCTGATTACATATACCTCAAATGTTGGACACACCTACCACACTTAGACGGGGGGTGAATGAGTGTGGGGATCTTTTCCCAAAACTTCCCTCTTACACAAAACTCATTAGTTATCATTCAACATTTACTCATTACCCATTGCTTTCATTTCTAACCAATTAGATGTGAACATATATCAGCAACATAAATCAACAAGTCATCACCACAAGGAACACAAACAACACAAGATGTATGTACGATTTATTTTTATTACGGACTACAATCCTTGGGGTTTTTCAACAACAACTGAATAGAGTACAACTCTACAAGAGCACCAATTCTATAATGCAAGACTCATCTTACATCCTCAACACCAACTGAGATGAGGCAACAATCCTCAACAGATATCAATCTACAACAGGTACACAACCTGTCGGTAGTGTAGCACACGTATGTATGAGCCCTACCAGTAGTACAACCCACATATATATGTGCCCAAGTAGTATTACAGCCTGTGTATACCTTCTGAGCTATTAGGGTTTACCCTTTTCATCACATGCTCAGATCCTCTGCAACTTGCAATCACATTTTCTTTTGTCTCTCACTGTCCAAACTGACCCACATCTAGTCACAACACATCCAAGCTCTCTAATAGTCTACTCATGATCCACAACCGATCAATATGAATGTTATCTCAATAATGTATAAACAACCAGTATACCATAGAAATCATGTCACCACTGAATCATAAGAGTATTGTTCACTCCACCATCCAATATAAATCACATCATAGTAGCCATACCAAGAATTCCCTAAGCATTCACAACACAACAAGCAATACTATTCATCAAGACAATAATGTAACCATACCAGTGTCTCAGTGACAGATATGAAACCATAGAATGCAGATCTGGAACCTACTTCAGTCTTCAACAACCAGTCATCAACTCAAACACAAATCTACATGATTTTGTTCATTGTACGCATCATGTCCTCATACAGCCCATGTATGTATGTGCCCTGGCCCATTACAACCCGCGTACACCTCAAAAACTAGGGTTTCTAAAGCTCCGAGACTTTTTCCGTCGAGATCTTCGATATTGCCGAAACTTTGATGCATCCATGAGATCATCCTCATTCTCTCTTTCTCAGAATAGATCTTCAATCATGCTCAAGAGATCCACACCAAAAATTCTCTCACAAGAAGCTCTCCGTCAATACTCCAAAATACATTCTCACAAGAAGCTCTCCATTGATCCAGACAAAGGATTCTCTCCAAAAATGTATATTGCACAAGATATCCTAGCTTCTTATTTATACTTTCATCCTCTATGTCACTTAACACATTTCTAGGTCACTTAACCCATTTCTAGGTTACTTAACCCATTTCTAGGTTACTTAACCTATTTTCCTTATTTTAGGGTTAACCACTTTCCATAAATAGAAAGTTCTCCAATACTTTATCATTTAAATATTGCTTCTTGATTTTGTCACCTTACTTTATCATTTCTTGATTTTTTCACTTCTCTTTATTATTTAAATAATCCACTTTGAATTTTTCACTTTACTTTATCATTTAAATAATGATTTCTTCTTTTCAAGCACTTTGACTTATTTGACCTTTTGGGGCTTCAAGCCAACATGTGAGGGTCCTCCAACTTTGTAAGGCCATAACTCTCAAACCGTGAGGAGTTATGTGACATTCCACATACCACCGGAAATGGCATGACAAGCACTATCCGTCTAGGATAGTTTCACAAACAACTTCATTGATCTTCATCTCATTATTCTACATACAAGCATGGGTCCTCCAACCATTCTTCTAGGATAAATCAATCCGCAAAGCATCTTCCCATGAGGGATTTCACCATAAGGGGACCACTTTGGAGTTCATCCATTTGTACACTTTATCAACCATGATAAGACTATAATGATTCATCTTTTGCATCAATCTACCACTGCATCATATACATTAATTATGCATCATGTATCAATGACAACTCATTGATCCATCTTCATCATATCAATGACAAATCATTGATCCATCTTCATATAGGACAATACATATTACATTTTACATCAATAAATCAAACAATCACTTGACATCAATCAATGGCATCAATCAATCAAACCATTGGAATCAATGACAACATGATCCAACAATCTCCATCTTTGGCATTGATGGCAATACCAACATTGATGTCAACACCAATTACCAATTATTGATGTCAACATGTAGATAAGGCATGATATACATCAATAGTCAATGTGACTATCTCAACCAAATGTGACTATCTTTCCCAATCAATAATCATCAATCATATCAATGTGAGTACCTCTCCCCCTTTGACATCAATGGAAAATGGCCATTCTCCTCTTGGGGCTACTCCCCCTGCTTGAACTTTCCTTGGGGTTTCTCCCCCTGTCTAAGTGCCTTTGATCTTCCTCTGAATAATCTCTCCCCTTTTGAATAGGGGATATCATTTTTATGTAATGATGAAGACACATCGAACATACTCCCCCTGTGACCATCGCTCCTCTTGGAATTATGCCTCTATGCTATTTCTTCAAATATAGGGCTCTTTTCTAGGTATGAATATGATAAATATCTCCTCCTAGAATCATGGGAATAATAGTGACTCCCCCTATGGGTATGTCTCCCATATATTCTCTGGAATATGAACAATGTGCTACCATATAACGATCCCTAGACCTGGTCATGCATTTGACTCATGCCATACCAATCATCATGAAGCAAAAGATATGTCAACAATGAAATAAAGAATCATGAGAAAAATATCAACCAAGTACATCATGTACCAAAATGTGTGCTCATCATGCACAACACCTATGTACATCAACCATGTACATTAACATCATACAATGTGCCAAAATATATCATCCATGGAGTGTATCAATCATATTCCTCTATCAACATGCCAACATGTGCATCTACCAATATGCCAACCATGTGCATCTACCAACATTCCAAACAATGTGTCATATCACTCATGATATGTCTAATCATGAACCAAGTACCATAAACATGTATCTCAAACAAATACCAATTGTTGTGCTAATAAAGTAGTACCAATGGTGTAGTATCCAAGCATATTCCATCTATGAGTGTACCAATCATGTATCAATTATAGATCAAGATATGAATCATCAATGATGTACAACATGATCACCTCATCAACTCACCAACCACATGTCCCAATGTGTATCCCATCCATATGCTAAATGAATGCATCAATATTTCCAACAAGTAAGCTTCTAATACATCATCAAGATATATCACATAACTAAGGTGTCATAACTTCACTATCATAACCAGCATTGTTCTTCAACAGAAAATGCATCAATCCATACTCATGGTTTAGTGCCATGCACCCAAGATTTTATTTTACATCATCACCTTACATAATACAATACATAATAATGAAAACTTGCAACAAACAGTGTTAGAACCTATAATAAACCATGTCAGACCCTGCATCACAAAGTTATACCATCACATCAAACTCCAATCCCTGTGCATAGCCCTTTTCCTTAGGCTTCACCACATATATGCGGCCTGCTGCACAGACAAATCGCATATGTACGCGACCTATACAAGGTTAGTCTGCATATGTACATGACTGATACCACTATCACCTGCGTATGCCTCAGTAGATGACACATTTGAACTTCCCTTCAGTCTTTCATTATGTTCTGGTTGCTCTGTCTTCTTCACCCACTTATGTAGATGTCCCTGTTCTTCAAAATTTGATCTCTTAGCATCCATATTTTCAAAGATGTCTCCCTTCCTTACTTCATTCCTTCTTCTAGCAACACTATGTGAAGTCCTCATCATGAAATTTCTTCTTGTGCTCCAACACTCCTAGGATTTGTGGCCAAATCCACTACAGCTATATCATCTCATGGTGTTACAGTGAACATCAATGTGTCCTACTTGATCACATCTCCAACACCTTATGGTGTTATGAAATCTTCCATTATATATTCTTTCATAAGATCTACATTCAAATGTTGTGTGACCATATTCATTACATGAATAACAATGCCCATGAAAAATACTTTCATACCTTTGCTTTGGTGTCCCAAAGATAGATTCTTGACGTCTTCCTTGCTTTGTACTTTTGAAATTTTCCTTGCCTTGTGTATATGGTTTCTTTGCACCATTGTCTTCCTTCTTTGATGGACTTACCTCATTCTTGTTTGAGGTGCTTTCTTCAACATGTGTAGCTTCTTCTTTGTATCCAAGTCTTGATTTATCACACAGTGATCTTTGACTTTCCAAGATCTCATCCAAGATTCTTGAGCTATTCAAGAATTTGTTTGACTTCTCTACCTTCTTTCTACGGTCAACAACTTCAGCTTCTAACTTATGACATGACTCTTCCTTTTCATTTATTTGATCCTTCAATAGTTCCTCTACCCTTTTGGCTTCTTCAATTTGGGTCTTGAGATGAATAATAGTTTCTACCTTCATATCTTCTTTTTCATTCTTTAGTCTTGTGATCTCTTCTTCCTTTTCTTCTAATTGAGTCGGATTGCTATCTTCTTGTTCCTTGAGCATTCCCTCTAACTTCAAGATGTGCCTTAGAATTCTCCTAAGAAACTTCTTAGTGTTATCTGAAAGATAATTATAGTGTGTATAAAAATGATCACTTTTATATCTATATAAACCCTCTTCAACTTCTTTTTGAAGTTCTAATAGATCTTCTTCTATTCTTTCCATGGGATAATTTCCATCAAAATGTACACAAACTATTTCTAGATCATCTTCTTCACTTTATAAAAATTCAACATCATCACATTTTGAATCATTGCAATCAAGAGTCTTTGGAGATTCTTTACCTTTATTTGAAGTATCTTCAAGAGCTTCCTTTTTGCCAACATTATCACATGATTCTTTGCCTTTATTTGAAATGTCTTCAAGATCTTCATTTGTGCTAACATCATCACGTGATTCTTTGTCTTCATTTGAAATGTTTTAAAGATCACATTTAGAAATAATGCATTCAAGAGTTTTTGGAGATTCGTTAACTTTGATAATCTTGATGGAGTGGTCTTCAATATCTTCCTTCTCCTTCTTGCTTTGATATGTCTCCTCTAGATTTATCCATATATCCTTGGCGGAAGTGCATTGTTCCATGCTTTCTTTGATAGGGCTTGAGAGTCCACTAAGAATGGTCTTAAGAGCCAATGCATCATTCTTCTTTCCTTCCCTTTGAGCTGAAAACTTTGACTTGTTTTTCAACCGAAATGATCCACCAATGGCTGCCTTCCAAATAGTTTCTCCCATTGTCTTCAAATACACTCTCATCTCTATTCTCCAAGTAGAATAGTTTTCCTCACCAAGGATTGGTATTTCATCATCCATTTATGAGTCTATGGATCTCCTTCAAGCTTGTTAAGGCTTGTAGTGAAGGCCTTCTCTGATACCAATTGTTGGACACACCTACCACACTTAGAGGGGGGGTGAATGAGTGTGGGGATCTTTTTCCCAAAGCTTCCCTCTTACACAAAACTCATTAGTTAGCATTCAATATTTACTCATTACCCATTGTTTTCATTTCTAACTAGTTAGATGTGAACATATATCGGCAACATAAATCAACAACATATCATCAACAAGTCATCACCACAAAGAACACAAAGAACACAAGATGTATATACAATTTTCTTTTTATTACGGACTACAATCCTTGGGGTTTTTCAGCAACAACTGAATAGAGTACAACTCTACAAGAGAACCAACTCTATAATGCAATAGTCAACTTACATCCTTAGCACCAACTGAGATGAGGCAACAATCCTCAAAATATATCAATCTGCAACAGGTACGTGACCTGTCGGTAGTGTATCACACGTATGTACGCGCCCTACCAGTAGTACAACATGTGTGTATACGTGCCCAAACAGTACTACAACCTACGTATACCTTTGAGCTATTAGGGTTTATCCTTTTCATCATATGCTCAGAGCCTCTGCAACCTGCAATCATATTTTCTTTTGTCTCTCATAGTCCAAACTAACCCACATCCAGTCACAACACATCCAAGCTCTCCAATAGTCTACTCATGCTCCACAACCAATCAATATGAATGATATCTCAATCATATATAAACAACTAGTATACCATAGAATTCATGTCACCATTGAATCATAAGAGTATTGTTCACTCCATCATCCAACTTAAATCACATCATAGTAGCTATACCAATAATTCCCTAAGCATTCACAACACAACAAGCAATACTATCCATCAAGACAATAATGTAACCATACCAGTGTCTTAGTGACAAATTTGAAACCATAGAATGCAAATCTGGAACCTACTTCAGTCTTTAATAGCCAACCATAAGCTCAAACACAAATCTCCATGATTTTGTTCACTGTACGCATCCTGTCCTCATACAACCCATGTATGTACCTACCCCAGCCCATTACAGCCCGCGTACACCTCAGAAACTAGGGTTTCTGAAGCTCCAGGATTTTTTTCGTCAAGATCTCTGATATTGTTGAAACTCTGATGAATCCATGAGATCCTCCTCACACTCTCTTTCTCAGAATAGATGTTCAATCATGCTCAAGAGATCCACACCAAAATTGCTCTCACAAGAAGCTCTCCATCAATACTCCAAATGACATTCTCACAAGAACCTCTCCATTGATCCACACAAGGGATTCTCTCCAAAAATGTATATTGCACAAGAGATCCTAGATTCTTATTTATACTTTGATCCTCTAGGTCACTTAACCCATTTCTAGGTTACGTAACCCATTTCTAGGTTACTTAACCTATTTTCCTTATTTTAGGGTTAACCACTTTCCATAAATAGAAGGTTCTCCAATACTTTATCATTTGAATATTCCTTGATTTTGTCAACTTACTTTATCATTTCTTGATTTTGCCACTTCTCTTTATTATTTAAATAATCCACTTTGACTTTTTCACTTTACTTTATCAATTAAATAATGATTTCTTCTTTTCAAGAACTTTGACTTATTTGACCTTTTGGGGCTTCAAGCCAATATGTGAGGGTCCTCCAACTTTTTAAGGCCATAACTCTCAAACCGTGAGGAGTTATGTGACATTCCACATACCACCAAAAATGGCATGACAAGAACTATCCGTCTAGAATAGTTTCACAAGAAACTTCATTGATCTTCATTTCATTATTCCACATACAAGAATGGGTCCTGCAACCATTCTTCTAGGATAACTCAATCCACAAAGCGCCTTCCCATGAGGGATTTCATCATAAGGGGACCATTTTAGAGTTCATCCATTTGTACGCTTTATCAACCATGATAAGACTATAATGATTCATCGTTTTCATCAATCCACCACTACATCATATACATTAATTATGCATCATGTATCAATGACAACTCATTGATCCATCTTCATCATATCAATGACAACTCATTGATCCATCTTCATCTAGGACAATACATATTACATTTGACATCAATCAATCAAAAAACCATTTGACATCAATCAATGAAATCAATCCATCAAACCATTGGCATCAATGACAACATGATCCAACATCAAACACTATACCACAAGTCTGTACCTCAAACCATGTGCTAGAACCTCACTGTTATATGACCTCTATCTGTACCAATAACTTCAACAACATACCTCAATCAAACTCCCTCATCAATTTCATAATCCAAATCTGATTTGTAACTCTGTAACAGACTTGGTGTATATGATCACATACCTGAAAACCTTCATTAACTTTAACAAAAAGAGACTAGCATTTTCATCAAACTTTACTTTAGTCTCACATGACTAATTTTGGATTAGTCAACAACCCTAACTTGAAATAATCATAAATATGTACCTGTAATGAATAAAGATCTAAAAATAGTACACAATTTTCTTCAGTGTCTCATCTACAATTCCTTTAGGTTTCACTTCTTGGAACCTCCCAAAAAAGGATTTATAACAAAAATGACACACCTTGCTTAATTCTGACTTATTTTAGATAGAGAACTTGTAGATAATTCCCAGCACGAAATATTTTTTGTATAGATATGAAAATGGTACACACCATACTACAGAATATTTTCTAACTGATACATTTGTTCTTACTAAATTTGGATTGGTTATGAAGAAGTTATGAAATTTTTACCCGAAACACTTGTTTTAGACTAGTTTTAGGACTAGCCACAAACCCTATTTTCCACGGAGTGTAACTCCCAATATAAGATGACCCATAAGCTAAAATGTTTATAACATTTACTTAGATATGTTTTCTCAACAACCTCCAGATTTCTCTATCTGAATCATTATATAAAAGAAGTTATTGTGAAAATGGTGAGATGACCTGTAAAGAACATACCTTAGAAAGCATCATCAAAAGACTTTATCCTCCCTTGAATTTCGGGCTTATTTACTTCACCTTCCCTTTGAAATTTATCTTATATATCCTTTGGTTACCTCATTCACTTTTAGATATTCAGTATGCTCAATTGATACAAATGGGAGACCCTTTCTCTCTTATTTAGACTCTCTAAGTAGCTTCCTCTAGAAGTACCCACTTAACCACTTTGTCCACTTAACTACTTTGTCCACTTAGCCACTTTGTCCACTTAACCACTTTGTGCACTTAACCAACTTTGTCACTTAGCCACTTTGTCCACTTAACCACTTTTCCTACTTAACCAACTTTGTCCACTTAGCCACTTTGTCCACTTAACAACTTTGTCCACTTAACCTCTTTAGCCACGAATATTAAAATCTCCAATTCTGGTTGCAACTAATTTATTTTTAATTGTTTTCTTGTTGCAACCACTTAACCCATGACTAACCACTTTGACTAGTCAACTTCTTGTAGGTTATTCTAGAACAATTTGACTTCTTTGACCTTCTAGAGGCTTCTAGATAACTCATGAGGGTTCTCCAACTTCACATGGCCATAACTCTCTAACCGTGAGGAGTTATGTGATGTTGCACATATCAC
>ML778386.1:966590-1025787 GCA_009831015.1 Picea engelmannii | reverse complement strand
TAACCCATTTCTAGGTTACTTAACCTATTTTCCTTATTTTAGGGTTAACCACTTTCCATAAATAGAAGGTTCTCCAATACTTTATCATTTGAATATTCCTTGATTTTGTCAACTTACTTTATCATTTCTTGATTTTGCCACTTCTCTTTATTATTTAAATAATCCACTTTGACTTTTTCACTTTACTTTATCAATTAAATAATGATTTCTTCTTTTCAAGAACTTTGACTTATTTGACCTTTTGGGGCTTCAAGCCAATATGTGAGGGTCCTCCAACTTTTTAAGGCCATAACTCTCAAACCGTGAGGAGTTATGTGACATTCCACATACCACCAAAAATGGCATGACAAGAACTATCCGTCTAGAATAGTTTCACAAGAAACTTCATTGATCTTCATTTCATTATTCCACATACAAGAATGGGTCCTGCAACCATTCTTCTAGGATAACTCAATCCACAAAGCGCCTTCCCATGAGGGATTTCATCATAAGGGGACCATTTTAGAGTTCATCCATTTGTACGCTTTATCAACCATGATAAGACTATAATGATTCATCGTTTTCATCAATCCACCACTACATCATATACATTAATTATGCATCATGTATCAATGACAACTCATTGATCCATCTTCATCATATCAATGACAACTCATTGATCCATCTTCATCTAGGACAATACATATTACATTTGACATCAATCAATCAAAAAACCATTTGACATCAATCAATGAAATCAATCCATCAAACCATTGGCATCAATGACAACATGATCCAACATCAAACACTATACCACAAGTCTGTACCTCAAACCATGTGCTAGAACCTCACTGTTATATGACCTCTATCTGTACCAATAACTTCAACAACATACCTCAATCAAACTCCCTCATCAATTTCATAATCCAAATCTGATTTGTAACTCTGTAACAGACTTGGTGTATATGATCACATACCTGAAAACCTTCATTAACTTTAACAAAAAGAGACTAGCATTTTCATCAAACTTTACTTTAGTCTCACATGACTAATTTTGGATTAGTCAACAACCCTAACTTGAAATAATCATAAATATGTACCTGTAATGAATAAAGATCTAAAAATAGTACACAATTTTCTTCAGTGTCTCATCTACAATTCCTTTAGGTTTCACTTCTTGGAACCTCCCAAAAAAGGATTTATAACAAAAATGACACACCTTGCTTAATTCTGACTTATTTTAGATAGAGAACTTGTAGATAATTCCCAGCACGAAATATTTTTTGTATAGATATGAAAATGGTACACACCATACTACAGAATATTTTCTAACTGATACATTTGTTCTTACTAAATTTGGATTGGTTATGAAGAAGTTATGAAATTTTTACCCGAAACACTTGTTTTAGACTAGTTTTAGGACTAGCCACAAACCCTATTTTCCACGGAGTGTAACTCCCAATATAAGATGACCCATAAGCTAAAATGTTTATAACATTTACTTAGATATGTTTTCTCAACAACCTCCAGATTTCTCTATCTGAATCATTATATAAAAGAAGTTATTGTGAAAATGGTGAGATGACCTGTAAAGAACATACCTTAGAAAGCATCATCAAAAGACTTTATCCTCCCTTGAATTTCGGGCTTATTTACTTCACCTTCCCTTTGAAATTTATCTTATATATCCTTTGGTTACCTCATTCACTTTTAGATATTCAGTATGCTCAATTGATACAAATGGGAGACCCTTTCTCTCTTATTTAGACTCTCTAAGTAGCTTCCTCTAGAAGTACCCACTTAACCACTTTGTCCACTTAACTACTTTGTCCACTTAGCCACTTTGTCCACTTAACCACTTTGTGCACTTAACCAACTTTGTCACTTAGCCACTTTGTCCACTTAACCACTTTTCCTACTTAACCAACTTTGTCCACTTAGCCACTTTGTCCACTTAACAACTTTGTCCACTTAACCTCTTTAGCCACGAATATTAAAATCTCCAATTCTGGTTGCAACTAATTTATTTTTAATTGTTTTCTTGTTGCAACCACTTAACCCATGACTAACCACTTTGACTAGTCAACTTCTTGTAGGTTATTCTAGAACAATTTGACTTCTTTGACCTTCTAGAGGCTTCTAGATAACTCATGAGGGTTCTCCAACTTCACATGGCCATAACTCTCTAACCGTGAGGAGTTATGTGATGTTGCACATATCACCGGAAATGGTATGACATGTAATATTCATCTAGAATAGTCTTTCCTATAAATTCACTGATCTTCATTCCATTTATACATGAATCAAATTGAGGTCCCTTAATCATATTGTTGGGGCTACCAGAATTTGCTATCAGACTTTATTCAAGGGTTGACATCAATGAAAATCAACCTAATTAATCAATAGGCCCCAGGATTTGGTTTTATATCTCAATTCTTGAGTCATTGTGGAGCCAAACTAGATTCCTCCCAGGTCTCACCATTTGTTAAAATGACCACCGCATCTTGAGTCTTTTCCTTCTAAAATGCATAAAGTTACTATACATGGTACACATATCTCCACCTACCAGACTTGTGATTATACAATTATGAGTACTGAGTCGAGTCTAAATGACACAGGGAGTCCCTTGAATCCTATACCTATTGTACTTAATGGGGTTCATTTGACTCCTTTAGCCACCATAGTTGTAGTGCCATAGGTTCTCATACTTACTCCTATCTGTCCCGTGGTTGCTACCCAACCCATAGTAACGAACCCTTTTAGGTCTCTTTTTGGTATGCCTGGATAGAATTCTTAGTCCATACCTTCAGTCTCTAACCATTTCTCTTTTGGTATGCCAAATATGACATCACAAATTTCATCCTCCATTCCAACGACTAATGCAAATCCTAGCTTTGGACATGGGGGCATGGCCCCTCCTCATACTCCTCCCTTGTTTGGTGGAAGTCAAATTCCCCAAACGAATCCTATGGTTGGGGGTCAACTTCCTTTTTATTTAGGGCCTAATCCTAGTCTTAATGCTCCTGGATGGAGTACTCAACCAAGAAGATAAGACACCTAGTATATTCCATCATTTCCCTCTTCCTCCTCCACATCGATTCCGAAGAACACATTTGTTATGATGAATCCACCTATATCCTCCAGATTTTCACCTAGAAGGAGTCAATTTCATACTATGGGAAACCCCCAACCTTGAGCCACTCTAGCTGGGGGAAATGTTTATAAACCTCATTATGTTGTCCCTATAGGTATGGTGCCCAAACAACCTCTTATGAATCAGTTTGGAGGAGGGTATTACCCTACCAGACAAGGTCTTGGTGTATACTAGAACCATGGATGGTATGCAATTCCTCACAACAAATGTTTACCAGGAGCATGGGCTCAGATGCCGCAACCCCGACTCCCTTTTCTGGCCACACTTAATCTTCCTGATTTTTCAAGATTAATGAATGACCCAGTGCATCACGATCCATCATGGCCCCTCATCCCCACCAAGATTCCTTTATACATTCTGAAATTCGAGGGAAATACCGGTGAGGATCTGAGTGATCATGCTACTACTTTTCATCTTTGGTGCTCATCCAATTCTCTTAATGATGATTCTATTCACTTGAGACTGTTTCAATGCACCCTCACAATTGAATAACCATCTAATGTCCATATAAAAAGGTCCCTAAGGGAGTTCATTTGATATACTTTTGAATAAGGAAAGAAAATATGCCCAAATTTCGCCTTCCTTCTCTTTGAGCTTATGCATCCAGTTCTAAGTATCCATCTTGAACAATATCATTCTTTTATTCTCTTTATGCAATCCATCAAACCCCTTAGTTTTGTATGTTGATTGTGATTATTTGCTAGTGATTGTGGTATTAATGCACTTGGAGTCTTATTAGAGGAAACCAAGAGAGTTTCGTAGAGTGTTGTCGACATTAAAGATTCGGGTTTTAATATTCCTTATATGTTATCAATAAAAGAGAGGTTTTGTTTCCCAATTCATCTGTCTATGTTCTTGTGAATACTTTTGAATGTTTATAGTCTATTTCATGATAATTAGTACATGTTTATGTTAATAATGATTTCATATATGTTGTTGTAGATTTTTTTCTGAGTTTTTTCAGGTCATCTTTGGGAGGAGACCTGCAAGCATCGAATTTCTTCCAAGAGTAGGGAAGAGGCGCAAGCTCAGGAGGAGAAGCACAAATGTCGTTGGATTGGCACTAGGAGGAAAGATCTGGACCGTTGAATCTATGTCCAGGCACACGGGAGGAGAGAGCGCAAGGAGGATAGATCTGAACTGTCAGATCTAACGCCAATACTCGACAAACGTTGGATCAGGCGAAGGCACAGGGGGTTTAAACCCTTGGATATCCACACATTCGGGAATCGGGGGTTGGAGGAGAAGAGGAGGCTACACCCCATACTTGCAATCACTGAAATCATGAAATCACGTTAGCCATTGGATTTGGAGAGCAGTGGCCCGAGAGCCCCTAGATCAAGGATACATGCACGGGATTTAGTCCCTAGGAGGTGCACAGAAGATCAGATCGTGACCATCAGATCTCGCGTAAAGGACCGATAGCCATCAGATCTAGAAAGAGGAGAATGAGGTTTAACCCTCGTAGAAGCAAAGGAGAGGATTCAGAAAAATCCTGAAAGCATCGTGACCGTCCATAGGAGGACACGTGGAAAGCGGTCAAGGTTTCGGGAAAAGGCCTGAAATATTTCAAGCCATCGATCCATTTAGATCGTGGTCGTTGGTTATAGAAGGACGTGGGTTGTTTATCTCTCAGCAAAGATATTTCGACATTTCGTGGACCGGGGATTCGAAAGGGAAAGGAGGAATGCTTGCACCGCGATTCCCTGAAAAGTGAAATCAGGTAGAACTTTGATGTTAAGTGCATGGTCACAGAGTGGTGGTCATGTGGACAGAGGCTAAGGGAGGAGCCAGAGCCATTAATCCCTTTTCGGCATTTCGGCAATCGAGAGTTCAAGAGTGAAGGAGTGGTGAGACAGGGAGTCCTGACTCGCAATATCGCGAAAGCCCGAAAGCATTCGGAGGAATAGTACCAGGTCATAAGACCGGGTCACATGGAGAAGGTTTAAGGGAGGAGCAAGGAGCCATTAGACCCTTTCGAGGTTCGGCATTTCAGAAATTCTGAGGACAAGGAGCCGGGGCTCTTTGCGTTGAAAACCTCGAAGTCGCGAAATGTGAAAGGTGCATACACTTGGAGGAGGTGAAGCTCGCACCTTGTGCTTGTTCACACAGGTGGGATTTCCAAAGGACTTGTGGATCATTTGGGTTACAGCGAGAACCCACTGAGCTATTCCATCTTAGCATAGTTGTGGAGATCGATCCTGCACGGATCTTGTCCTGAGGGTCAGGGGTCTACGTCAGTATGGTATCAGAGCCAATATTTTTTTTTGTTTTTAGATCGTAGACAAAAGGAGGACTGTGAGGGGATACAGTCTGATACCGTCAGTGTGGTATCAGAGCTTGATTTTGTCTATATATTGCAAGCAGAGGGAGCCAGAGGAAAAGGAAGACAGAGTGTTGAAGATCTGTGATGATTATTGCAAGGTGCGCAACAGTCAATAGATAGTCAGGAGGAATGTAGGAAAGGCTAGAAGAACTCACGGTTGCAGAGTGATAGCAACAAGTTTTCCAGGAGAGCAGATAGGAATAGGAATATGGCTACTGAAGTCCATGGACGCGGTGGAAAGAAGAACCACTAGTAGTAGAGAAAAGATGAGATGGATGAAGAGCTCGCTAAGATAAGGGAGAGAATGGAAGAGCTTGCACTGCAGATGTAGCAGGATGCAAAACCACATTGGGTATATGAATGGCCCATAAAGAGAAGGGTAAAGTATTTATTGGCCCGAAGGTAGCGAAGACTACTGAAGGAATGATTGAGGTGTATTAGAAGCCTTGATGATAGAGAAGGAGTGGTTCACACTTGTGAACCAGAGACTGGGAGAAATCTCAATGATGTTGAGAATGAGATGAGATCGCTGGAGGATATCATAGACTGCCAAGTGGGAAACAGGAAATTCCCAATCTGCCAAGTGGGTAGGGAGAAGGAGATGATAATGTTTGAAAGTCTCGGGAGCTCAGAAGTGAGTTCATGTCAACAAGGAGTGATGATCGAGATGGGATCGGTTGATCTCATAGACTGCCAGGTGGGCAGCAGAAAAATCCCATACTGCCAAGTGGGCAAGGGAGAGTAGATGAACTCAGAGGTGAGTTCATATCAGCAAGAGGAGATGACAGAGAAGGAAGGTCACAAAAGTATTCTGATTATTGGGGGAATTCGAGTATTCCTGCCAAATAGTCGAGTAGAGGCTAATACAAGTGTTGCGTATGAGGGTATAGTGCAACACGAATCTGAGAAGGAGGCCATGGGGCCAAATGATTTTAAATTTAACTATGTCTGTGATGCAGGTACAAAAAAGGAATGACATCCATCAGACACTGTCATGATGAAGGAGCAGATATCAGAAGCTACCCAAGGAAAAGAAGAGGAGCACACAGTTAAGATGCTCACTCCATGGGAGAAGGAATTAGAAATGTTGGAGGATTGGTTAAACCATACAGAACCAATCGATGAATGCCATGAACAGACAGTCATGGAGATTTTGAGAGAAGAGAATTCAGAGAAATTACTCGAAAATTTCAGCCAGGGAGCTTAACAGATGATAACTGCAGTGTTGAGGCATGCAACAGAAGATGAAGGAGAATTCCAGTCTGAGGAGCAGCTGGAGGAAGTTGGAATTCAACCAGCACAAGGAAAAATGGTAGAAGCAAGTCTGTCAAAGAAGATGACTGAACAACAGATCAGTCAAGAAGATAAGACTGCAGAGCTAAATTTTGTAGCAGGGTGGCAAGTTGAGGCCACAAAGGAAGAAGATAGTCTGGGGGATCAGGATGATCTACCCATTTGTAGGGAAGAAGTGTAGTGAAGCACGCTGCAAAAGGAAAGCCATCCATGGGAGCAGCTAGATGAGGATATTGATAATATTAGAAGGCTAATGTCAAGGTCAGCAACAAAAACTGCCAGTGAGGAGGAGCTGAGCAGAGGAGAACCTGCCATAGCAGCAGGGCAACAGATGCAACAGCAGTGACGAAGCAGTGGAGCAGATGGACATCTCTAGAGAACTGTTTGGGATCCAGGTGGATTTCAATAGAGGTTCTAGGAAGCTCATGAGTAGGAGCTCATGAGTTTTTCAATTGAGGAGTATGATGCAGGAGCATCGCTCCAACGTCATCAAGCACTAACCAACCAACACACCCAACACGCGTTCGATGGAGAGGAGAGGCACAACCCTCTCACTTTCAAATTTCAAATTTGAATTTAATGTATTAAATGTTCGTAAGGCTAGTAGAGCCGAAGCCATGCCTTCGAGCATGTTGTAGTTAGTGTCACCTTAATGGCTGACAGGTTTATGGGGATCTAGATCCAATTCGGATTAGATGGCCCATTCAATGTAATTCATTGTAATTAATGAGAGTTGGTGAGGATGGAGGGAAGCACTCGAGGAGCCCCCTTTTGTAAAGAGATCTTATTTTTGTTTTTAGAAAAGCAAGGGGAAGAATAGAGAATATAGGGAGAAGAGAAGAAGTCGTGACTCTATTGTAGTTAGAGCTTGAGCACATTTGTAAAAGGGCATTTTTATTAATACAAACAGAGAGCAGTTTTTCCTGCATGTTATTCTGGGTAATTGAATGAATGTCTTTATGTGCTTATGATATGTTGTAGATGTATGTTTGTACGCATTTGCAGGTTACAGGCATAAATTGTTGTCTGTTGGGTTCTTTGATTCCAGGTCTGGTTCTTTATGGCTTCATGCAAGAGGTTGCATGATAGAACACTGTGGGTTTTGTAAGCTAGTGCATAGAGTGCACTTCTGAATTCTGTGTAATTTAGGTAGAGACGTGGCAGGAGGGCACACTAGAGGAAATCTTGGACTCAAAGGAAAACCCCAGGATCGCTGAACATCCTGAAAGAGGGACTTTGTAGAGGAGAGAAAAAAGAGGGAAGATAGAACGTCTGAGGTTCTGTAGAGCTCTTCCAGGAGGGCATCGAGCGAGTGCAAGGAGTGCATAGGAGGAACTCTGTTTCGAGTTCAAGGAAGACAAAACTACTGCAAGTTCTGTAGAGCTCTGCCAAGAGGGCATCGAGCGATTGCATAGAGTGCACTAGGGAACTCTATTTCAAGTTTCGAGGAAAGGGAAGTGATGAGTTTGAATACAACCAGAGTTACTGAACACTTTGTGGGCTCTGCAAGGTGTGCATTGAGTAAAGGAACACCAAGAGGGCGTGAAGCATTTTTTTTCAAGAAATACTTTGGATCTAAAATTGAGGAAATCTCAGCAGCATAAGTAGTGTGCGAGGGTGGACTTATTCTAAGTCTTGAAGCTCAGGAGGAATAGTGCCTTGGCACACAGAGAAACAGAAGAAAGGAGAAGAAGGTCAAGAAACCTTTCAAGGTTTATGAGTTGACTAACCTCAGGACGAGAAGCGTTTCTATAACGCAGACAAGACCCAAAGGAACCAGGCTCGCAAGGGAAGCATCGAAGGCTGAGACCTTCAAGCGTCGAATTTCCTCCAAGGGAAGGGAAGAGGCACAAGCTCAGGAGGAGGAGCACAAATGCCATTGGATCGACACTGGGAGGAAAGTACTGGAGCATTGAATCTACGTCCACGCACACGGGAGGAGAGAGCGCAAGGAGGATAGATCTGAACCGTCATATCTAATGCTAATACCCGACAACCGTTGGATCGGGCGAAGGTGCAGTGGGTTTAAACCCTTGGATATCCACACATTCGGGAATCGGGGGTTGGAGGAGCAGAGGAGGATGCTCTCCATACTTGCAATCGCCAAAATCATGAAATCATGCCAGCCATTGGATCTGGAGCGTAGTGGCCTGAGAGCCGCTGGATCAAGGATACATGCACGGGATTTAGTCCCTAGGAGGTGCACAGAAGATCAGATCGTGACCGTCAGATCTCGCGTAAAGGACCGATAGCCATCGGATCTGGAAAGAGGAGAATGAGGTTTAACCCTCTTAGAAGCAAAGGAGAGGATTTGACAAAATCTCGAAAGCATCGTGACCATCCACACGAGAACACGTGGCAAGCGGTCAAGGTTTCAGGAAAAGGCTAGAAAAATTTTGAGTCGTCGATCCAGTTAGATCGTGGTCGTCGGTTCTAGAAGGACCTAGGCTGTTGATCTCTTAGCAGAGAGATTTTGGCACTTCGTGGACTGGGGATTCAAGAGGGAAAGGAGGAATGCTTGCATTGTGATTCCCTGAATCGTGAAAGCCGGTAGCGCTTTGACGTTAAGCGCATGGTCACAGAGTGGTGGTCACGTGGACAGAGGCTAAGGGAGGAGCCAGAGCTGTTAATCCCTTTTTGGCATTTCGGAAACCAGGAGTTCAAGAGTGAAGGAGTCGTGAGATAGGGAGTCCCGACTCACGATATCGCGAAACCCCAAAAGCATTCGGAGGAATAGAACCAAGTCATAAGACTAGGTCACATGGAGAAGGTTTAAGGGAGGAGCCAAGGAGCCCTTAGACCCTTTCAAGGTTCGACATTTCAGAAATTCTGAGGACAAGGAGCTGGGGCACTTTGCATTGAAAACCCCGAAGTCGCAAAATGCGAATGGTGTCTATTTGGCTTGGTTCGAGGTCATAGCGACGAGATCGCTTGGAGGAGGTGAATCTTGCACCTTGTGCTTGTTCACACAGGTGGGGTTTTCGAAGGACCTATGGATCGTTTGAGTTACAACATGAACCCACTGAGTTCTTCCAGCTTAGCACAGTTGTGGAGATCGATCCTGTACGGATCTCGGCCTGAGGGTCGGGGGTCTGCGTCACCTGACTAGGGGGGCTTTTCCCCAAAGCACTCCTTCCAACGATAGAAGGTAGGGCCTTATGGTTCCATATGGATACTTTTCTTCTCCTTTACTCCTTTCTTGTTCTTCTTTTGGCTCCTCTTGTTCTTAAATCTTTATCTATAGTACATTTCATCATCAGAGCAGTTCCATGAGCTCTGGGTCAAGGGTTCTTCATGCCTCAAATATGATCTCACTCTCTACCTTATTGCACATTAATTTCTGCATTTTTCCTTTTATAAGAGACCTTTAGGTACTCTCACATTCTATTGAAAAAAATTTACTCAACAATAACTTTAACCTACTTTTTTGGTCATTAGTCAAACATTAATAAAATTATCTTATCTTATATTATAGGCCACTTGCAGTGGTGGCTCTCTATGGGTCCACTTGGTTGGACTTTATTGTGCCACATGGGAGACTCTAAGTCATTTGGTGGGCCCTAATTATGGCTTGTCTATGTGGCCACTTGGAAGCTCTTAATTGTTCCATGTAACAAGCTGACCTAAGTCAATCGACACCATGAAAGACATTCTATGGGGACACTTGGCAGAGATTATTTAACTCACTTGGCTTTCCTTACAAGATCATGTGGCAATGGCTTGTTGGCCCCATTATTTGCACTCCCATCATGCTGAGGTTTCCTACAAGACTTGTCATCTTGGTGATTCCTACTATTTTCACATTCACCCATTTTTTTTGTGATGCAATAAGAAGGATTTGAGCATTAATGTACCTATTGTTTTTGTCCATGCTACTTCAATAGTAGTTACAAATTCCGCACAGGGAAATGAAAACTTTCGAAATCTATCATATCCATGTGATGTATGTCAAAGACTGGGAAAGCCATCTAGGAGGGATGAAATTCCTTTAAATCCATAGGTTACCTTGCAAGCATTTGATAAATGGGCCATATAATTTGTGGGGCCATTAAACCCTTAAACAAGAAGATCATGGGAAAGGCACATAATCACTGTGATGGAGTACTTAACAACATGGGTAGAAGCAACACCAGTTTAGATTGCACCAAAGGGACTGATGTGTGATTTCTGTTTGAGAATGTAGTCACACGATTTGGACGTTCGCACATATTACTCAATGATCAAGGAACACACTTCCTAAATAAGACAACTACAACATTGAATGAGGAGTTTCAAATTCATCATCAAAAGAGTACCCCATATCATTATCAGGCCAATGGAATAGTGGAAGATTTAAAAAAAATACTGGAGAATGCTTTGACAAAGATCTAAAATGTAGGAGAGATGATTGGGACTTAAGAGTTCCTACAGTTTTATGGGCTTACAAGACTACAAGTAAATATTTGACAGTGAAGACACCTTTTAGGTTGGTCTATGGGAAAGAAGCAGTGATGCCAATGGAGTTTATTTTACCTATCCTACACGTTGCAGTGATCGCTGATCTTTTGGACTTGCACACAATAGAGGAGAGGTTGTCATAGTTGGTACAACTTGAGAAAGATCGATTTGTCACAGGTTTCCATTAGAAAGTTCAAAAGGCAAGGGAGAAGCCATGGAATGATAGACACATTAAACATAAAAAGCTTCAAATAGGATACTTGGTATTAATCTATGATAGTAAATTCATGTAGCATCCACATAAGTTTCGAATGCATTGGTTAGGATCATATGTGATTCAACATGTGACAAAGGTAGTTGTTGTGTAGTTGGAAACTTTCAATGGAGAATTCCTTGGTGGAATGGTGACTGGAAGTCGTTTGAAACTCTATAAAGACGACCGACAGTCAGCGCAGTGATATGGGATGTGCCATAACACATGTATCATAGTAACTGTACTATAGTAGGAAGGTAAAACACATAAAACATATAAAAAGTTGAAAAAGGAAGAAAAGAGAATAAAAAGTAGATATAGAAAAAATAAAAAGATTATATAGTACAAAGACATAATAACTTGTGCAAAAGGAATGATTATCATTCTATCAGGATGAAACTGCTCCAATTAAGATATTAATACACAAAAGCGAAATACTGCGAAGAACCAACCACATAAGAAAGAAGAATTATGTAGTATGGTACTGACAGAACTATTAAAAGGAATTAAAGTAATGAAATGACAACTATAAAGTGGTAATGACAGGTCATAAAGACACCATATAATTTTAAATGGTAAAAGCCTCCAAAAATATCGACATATTGGCAATATGAGGAAAAAATCACACGATGGATTTGGTAATCAAGGGACATTTATTTAACCATTCATCAACCTTGTTGGCATATTGAACAAGGTAGTTACTTAGCATGAAGAGACATGCACAGTTGGAAAGGAGGCACAAAATTAGTTGAGGGTATCCAAGAGGGAATCAATATTACTACAAGCTACATGCAAGTGAGAGTGAATGAGAGTGAACTAGAGATAACTCACAACCGAAGTAGTTATCAAGAGTTACATGTTTTGTTTTTACAACAATTTCCCCACATAAAGCACTCATTCCCATATAGAATAAGGCCTTCAAAAAGGTAGCACCAATAGAACCAGAGGTATTGGAGGTTAAGGATATTCTAGGAGAAGCATCGTCCTTGGAACCAAGGTTCCCCCGGGATTACATTCCTTCAAGAAAAGATGATGCCCCACTAGTGACAATGTCAAAGAAAGTTACCCATACATTGTTGACACTCGACATACTAGAAGGGGTCATCATTGACGAAGATATGTTGGGGAAGGTGCCACAACTCAAATATGCATACCGTGGCATTAGATACATTGAGAAGTTCCCCAAAATGGTTCCCCCTAGTATATGGAGATGAAAGTAGACCCAACCACAAACCAAAGTGTACCTGTGCCTCAAGTATGGGCCAAAGGATTGTATCGAGAAGGCTTACTCAACCTGTTTGACATCCCACACTTCGGACAGAGAAATGAAGTAAATGCATGTGTTAAGTTGCTCCTATCTTATGTGCATGGAGTATATCTATGGCTTGATATGAAAATATTGATAGAAAAATACTTAGTTGTAAGAATCAGAGGTTTACCAACATAGGGGGAAGACCCCACTTCGATGTTTTTCAACAGAAAGGAAGACAGGGCCTTTTTAGAGGCCATGAAACACAAATTTCACACAGTTAGAGGGGTACATGGCCTATATGTGCCAATCATATGAGAACAAAATATCGTATTTGCGAAACAATCATTAGCATGAAAAATGCTACAAAAATGAAGGAAGGACCAAGTGCTAGCATGGGTGTTAGTAGCGACATAAAATTATGTGGAAGGGACTTTAATGAATTGGGTGCCCTTCCTATTAAACTAGTTTCTTATTGACTATGTCGACAGATAGGATAGAGGTATTGGGTTCCATTATCCATGGATGCTAGTTTTTCTAACACTCACAACATGGGAAGATTCAGAGGACATGCAGTTTTTGGGCCTAAGAGGGAAGCCATGCTTAGAAAAAAAATACCTGAACTTTTGGTATACAACAAACAAACAATGCAAAACAAACAATAACATGGATTTTTTTCTTTATGATGAATGGATTCGACATTGCATTCATAATTAGTGGAAGCATACAGACCAATCACGTAGTTTCAAGTAGAATGGCATCACATATATGTCTAAACAAATAAGGACCTAAGATAGGAGAGGGTCCAGATGAAATAAAAAAGTCACTAAACAAGATATCCAGTTAATCATGTAGTATTGGGACCCAAATTAGAAGATCCCTACAGGTGACACTAAGACATCGCAACCTGGTAATGAAGAGGCAGAACCATGCAACAATACAGATGATGATCAATAACATGGTCAATTCAATGGCATAGGATATGCACTGGAGACTATACTAGCGACAAAACCAACAGAACAAATAACACCCGAGACAAGAAAGAAAAGAAAGGAAAAGGGTCCAACAGGAGGTGCGTGCAAGAAGGAAAAATAACACAAGGAACCAGTTTTGTATACAATGATCGATGTCAACATGGACAAAATATGGTACCAAGTAAAGGATTCCACCGAGGAGGTAGTTTACCAAATGACCCAACAACAGGAAGAAATCGAAAAGAAGATACTAGAGAAGTTAATTGAAATACAACAACGGTTGGAGATAGTAAGTCTCGTAGCAGAAAGGACAACCATGAAAGGAAAACCAAGAGGCGTAATGGGGGGAGTAGACGCTACCACTTCTCACTTCTCACAAATGACAAAAGGACACAAAGTGATAAAAATATCAGCAAATATAGTTAGGTTCCCCACACCCAATCTACAGGAACAAGCACAATGACTAAGTCACTTAGACTTAGTCGTCTCACAGATGCCCACAATAGTGTTATAAGGATTGAAAATAGGTATCACGTAGGAATTACGGCTCTATGAAAACACCGCATATCGAGAATGGATACAAGTTCTAGAGGAAAATAAATAACCAGAAAGAATACACAACCTCTCTCCAGGAAAAGAGCACAATCGAGTAGAAAGTTGAAATCATCTTGAAGGAAAAGAGTGAGTCTGAAGGAAATGTCGAGAGAGAAATAAAAGAGAAAGAAAAAATGGATAAAATAGTGCATCACATAAAAACGATTGTCCAAAATTTGTACATAGAAATACCAGAGGCATCAATGATAGTAGAGGCTACTATGGAAGAGAAAATATTGAAAATTGGCGAAGTCATCAAAGGATTTTGTTCAAATATTGAGGACCTACAGCTGTGGAGTACGTCGGGAACACCACTGAAGGAGCGAGTAGGAAGAGAAATAATGATGATGACAATCATAGCCAATATTAAGAAATTCGAAGAAGAATGGAAAAAATTATGAGAGGAAAGCATGCAAATTTGGAAAGACCCGGTAGAAGATCCAGAGATGAAGGACGTGGAGAAAAAATTAAGGGAAGCGTAGGAAAATGCCCAGAAAGCTTCCGAGAGCATAAACACCCTTCCATCGGATGAATAATGACAACCATTTTGGCACAGAGGCAATCATACATGGAATCTTAAAAGTTGCGGGATCAATATAAGATCCTCTAGCAGCACTTAGGACTACTGCAAGAAGAAGCATTGAGGGTGATAGGAGAATTGGCCACTGCACAAGGAAAGGTGAAACAAGAAATGCATGAAATAGAAGAAAACATTTGATCCAGATTATTTTCGGCACGAAATGAGAGCGGAGATATAATAAAGAAATGCACAGAGATATTTCAGATATTCAATAATATAACATAAATGTATCATATATGCAACCATAAACATAGATATACAGTAATACACTATTTCTATTAATGAAAGAAATGTACAGAGACTGTAAAATACAGAGTGAAGACTCGCTAGAATGGTGGCAACTTATCTCTGAGAAGAGATGCGACGGCTACTCGCATTCGCAAGAAGATGATTACAATGAGGCTCTGAAGGCCTTTTTACAATAAAAGGGAATGCCAAAAGTCCTAGACATCCAAAAACCTAACCCTAGGAGATGAAGTGCGAAAAGTCATGTGGGCCCGGTTTGGGTAAGTGAGTACATCAACTTCCCGGGGTCGTAAATTTTGCATACGATCTCCGTTTTAGGCGTGTGATAGCTCGTTGGAAAGGTATCATAGAGGAGTTTCATTTTGGGGGCTCAATTATTCCTTTAGATATCATTGAGAACCTCGATATCGAAAAACCTTCATTTGGACCCTCAAAATGGCCCCGGAAGTTAAAACCTGCTAAAAATAGTAAATTGCCAAAATTGCTAGAAAACTATTTTGAGCCATTTGAAAAAGGTGGGTGGCCACCGATATCCAACTATATCAATCCTCCCTCCTTAGTAAGAAATGGTATCCATTGCGTTGAGTTCCCGGGGGATAGGGGAAAGCGATTGCTGAATCTGAATCTTGGTGATCTACTTGCCTTGCTAGAGAAGTGGTGTTGCTTAGCTTGTTGAAGGCTATCACGAACCTTTGGCTGGAAGGTTTGGACCTTTTTAACCATTCTGGCTATTTTAGATGAATGTGTGTAGAATAAATATTTGTTCTTCGTTGCAACCTTGTCGACCTGCTTCTGTTGGATAAAAGGTGCTTGGGTCGAAGCTGTGGTGGTTGCAATATTCTTTTGTTCCCCTTTTGAACAGATTGTGGAGAAGATGAATTTTGTAGTATGAAATACTACCTTGCATCATTGTTTAGGTGGGGCAGTAGTTGGAACTACCTCTGTTATCCTGTAGAGATGACCCCCCAGAGTAATAATGACACTACGGGGTCGAGACTCATAGATAGCATGGCGTTTCCACATATATGGCTGGCCCAAGAGAACATCACAGACATCCAGTGGGGCAACATCACATAATACCTTATCCTTGAAGGGTTGGATGCCGTATGATAATCGACATTGCTGGCTGACACGAAGATCTCATCCTTGGCGAAGCCACCCAATATTGTATGGTTGCAGGTGTGGTGTTGTCGACAATCCCAACTATTTGATGACCTCTACTGAGATGAGGTTCTTCTGGCTTTCGCTATCAACAATAAAATTCAGCGGGGTCCCCTTCACCCACATATTTGAATGAAAAAGGCGCTCCCCCTCTTCAGGATCTGTTGGTTCTTCTGGTTGAATTGTTGCGGTCACGAAAATAGCAGTGGGGTCTGCGTCAATGATCTGTCATTTTCCTGTATTTTCATAATCAGATTCTGAATTAGGGTTCGGCTCCTTGTCTTTGATCTCGGCCACCAATGACTGTTTTGAGCGACATTCATCGGTGTTGTGCCAGGGGATTTTGTGGAAATCACACCATTTTTTGGTGTCCTTCTTTGTCTTCCCGTCACCCTTCTTTTCCTGTGTCTTGGACTGGTTTTCGGGAGACTGTTTGTTAGGGCCATCTTTGTCATACTTTGGTTGTTGCAGATTTGCAGACCCGGATTCCCGTTTGTTCTGGTGCTTAAATTTCTGCTCAATTTTAACAGCATATCGATAAGTAGCACCGAGTGATGAGATGTCCATAAAATCCATTTCATTATGGATGTATCTGTGTAGAGCCCCACGGTATTTCAGAACCAAATGTCGCTCGGAGTCTTTGATACCCAAATTGGTGCGCAAGGTATGGAAGGCATTGGTGAACTCCAGAACTGCTTGGCCCCTCTCTTGCCGCAGTGTGGTCCATCTCATGTACTGGTCTTCATAGTTTCCAACAGGGTAATACTATTCCTTTACCACATCCATAAAAAAATCCCAAGTGGGATCGGCCCCATATATTCCAGACTCCTCTGTGGAACTTTGCTCCCAGTAACTTTCCCACCAATGTTTGACATGAGGGAGAGCTTTAAGGAGTGCGAAGGTGATCTTTTCTTTGTCGGAAAAATTGTGAACAGAGAAATAACCTTCTAGCAGAGTTAACCATTTTTCTAGCTTCTGCATCTATCTGTCCTTCAAATACAGGAATATCAAAATTAACTTGTACCTTGAAAGGCGAGGTGCCTCCAAAGTGGATGCTTGATGAAGATGCGCCTGATGCTATCGGCATGAGTTTAAGGATATGGGCAAAATTCTCCATCAGTTCGTCCCTCTATCGCGTGAGAGCTTGCTCAAGCAACAGATTGATAGGATCGTCTGCTCCGTCGATTTTCTTTTCTTATGCCATTGAGGGTTTCTTGGGTGTGCGAGAGAGATTGTCTTCAAGATAGACAAGATCGATACCCAACTTGCTATACTCAGACCTCGTCGGGGGAATGCACTGAAAAAAAATCAATCAAGAGAAGCCTGCTCTGATACCACTGATCTAGATTATTTTTGGCACGAAATGAGAGCACAGATATAATAAAGAAATGCACAGAGATATCGTAGATATTCAATAATATAACAGAAACGTATCAGATATGCAACCATAAACACATATATACAGTAATACACTATTTCTATTAATGAAATAAATGTACAAAGACTGTAAAATACAGAGTGAAAGACTCGCTAGAATGGTGGCAACTTATCTCTGAGAAGAGATGTGACAGCTACTCACATTCGCAAGAAGATGATTACAATGAGGCTCTGATGGCATTTTTACAATAAAAGGGAATGCCAAAAGTCCTAGACATCCAAAAACCTAACCCTAGGAGATGAAGCGCCAAAAGTCACGTGGGCCCCGTTTGGGTAAGTGAGTACATCAATTTCTCGGGGTCGTAACTTTTTCATACGATCTCTGTTTTAGGCGTGTGATAGCTCGTTGGAAAGGTATTGTTGAGGAGATTCATTTTGGGGGCTCAATTTGACTTTGGCTATCATTGAGAACCTAGATCTCGAAAAACCTTCATTTGGACCCTCAAAATGGCCCCAGAAGTTAAAACCTGCTAAAAATAGTAAATTGCCAAAATTGCTAGAAAATTGTTTTGAGCC
The DNA here is from genome assembly GCA_009831015.1 of Picea engelmannii. NCBI lineage: Eukaryota > Viridiplantae > Streptophyta > Pinopsida > Pinales > Pinaceae > Picea > Picea engelmannii. The sequence continues at coordinate 1,007,588 of ML778386.1, read as the reverse complement.
ATTTGAAAAAGGTGGGTGGCCACCGATATCCACTTGGATAAACATTACAGCCTTGAGTGCATAGGGGGTTGAAGAGATTGTGGAAACTGAGGAAACAATAAGAAATGAAGTTGCAACAACTAAGGAACCCTCCTAAAATTTCATCCAAGGATGGAGGAGCGCACAACAGGCCTAAGTGGGGGCCTGTTGAACATGCATTTTGGAAGTAATATTCATGAAAATACTAAGTATAGTATATTTGCATAGAATAAGAAGGAAGACTCGGGAGTGCACAGTTGAGGCACACCTAGGAGTATAGTGTGTAGAAAGAAGAATAAAGAAGAGAGAAGAATAAAGTAGAGAGAAGAATAAAGCAGAGAAAAGAATAAAGTAGAGGAATAGAGAAAAGAATAAATCAGAGGAATAAAGAAAAGAAGAAAGCAGGAAAAAAGGAAGGATGAAAACCCAAAGTGTTAAATATAGAAGGACATGCAAAATCATCATGTAGACGAAAAAGTAGGTGAAAGCAACCCGAGAAACAAATCAACTTGACTTATCATGTATCGTAATAGAGTTTTGGGATGAACAAAGTAGGTTTTTAAGCCCTATAATTTATGTATAAATATGTAAAGGGCTTGGAGAATAGGGGTTCCTCATTGTTAGTTGTTCCTCTCTTTTAGTTCTTTTTTTCTGGTCGAGAAAGCGAGTGACATAATAACTTGTAGAAGTCACTATTAATTCTATGTTTGGGTGTTGAGGAGATGTTGCAGATAGAGAGAGAGGATTGCACTGCAGAGTGGCTAGGCTAGATGAAGGAAAAGATAACATGATGTATCCTTGTATGAACGGTGCACAAGCCCAAGAAAATTACTGAAAGCATAATAAGGAATCTAACCGTTGTGGACGTGGTACAAAGTTGGGTGAAACACGTTAAACTACAATGTTTATTTATCTTTTATGTGATTAATTTATCATGGATGCGCTCTTGATGCATATTAGACTAGATTTATTTTATTTGTGATCATTTCTCAATAGTATGAATGTTACAATAATTTGTTCCTAATGTAATGTGAAGTATAATGATAATAAATAACTGAATTCACTAAGTAACATAAGGAGAGAAAATACAAAACAATGCACAAAACAAGAATGGCAAAGATGATCACCCCTTGTTCCCTCACTACTCTAGAGACTTGATTCGAACAACCCCAATAGATACCTTAGGTGAGACTTCATCTACATGCAGGTGATGTTGAAAGGTTCGATGTCTAAATGGTTTTTTTGGTCAATATAACTCGAACCTAGGGTCTCACAACTGTGTGTAGCTCCAACAACACAAAAACGTGGTTAGGATTCTAACATTGTAATCTCTTGAGCTATTTTTTTCATCTATTAGATAACTATTCAGGTACGTGGGGAGCTTATTGTTTCAAGGAAGACTCCGTAACCCAATAGAAGAAGGAACTTGGTCTATAGTTCTCAACAAATCACAAGGGTATGTTGTCCCTGTTGGAGTTGATGTTAGTACTAGATTTGATCCTATCATTGATATGCATAGTGGTCGAGGTTGTAAAGCCAAAATTGGAAAAAATAGAAGCAGAAGGAGATATTACATATATCATGGACCTAAAGAACTAGTAGAACTTCAAACTAAAGAGCTAGTAGAACTTTGAACACCCTAGAGAAATCAACAAAAAAAACATGCCACATTAGGATCGACTTCGACCGGTATGAAGATGCCACGTGTACGAAAGACCATGATGATGTTAACATGATATCACTCATTTTTTTTCTCCTCCACCCAAACTTTCAAAAGAATCAGGCCATTGGAAAGGTGGCACATGTTCATAAAAAGGAACGAGGAAGAATATTTTAAGCTAGTGAACGATATAGTGACAACCCACCAAATCAGTTAGAAATGATAAAACAGATAATAATATTTGATTCCTCATGTTTTGGTCCTTTGACCCATCATCATATTGTTATATGTAGCTAATAGAGGACAATAATAATTTCCTACACATGCACGCACATGTAAGCCACATATTTCATAATATTACACTAAGTAATTTTGTTTCTAAAGGTGAGTTTCTCATATGCCAAGTGTCACTAATGATCATCCATATTGGCTACATATGTCAAAAGAGTGTGTTCTACATTTTGTGAAGGAGAAAATGTTTTTATATGGTATCATTAGCCCATATATGAGAATCGAAAGACATTCAAAAATATAACGTAAGGTGAAGTTGTATCAATTTACCATCTCTCTACAGAAGCTTGAGACATACAATTCGAAGAGTTCATCAATGGTACTTTGCATTGATGATTGGTGGTGGCTGAGGGGAAACTATTAGATGTCCTTACAACCAACCAAATACCTCAACTGCTTATAGTTCAAGTAGTTCTATCACAAAAGACAAAGGTTCAATTGAGCCACTTAGAGGAATCCAGGAAGAAGCTCAATTGGATGAAGAGAACATGCCCCACAACAACATCAACAGGTCAACTTTGGTGGTAAAAAGTCATTTTTACCCAATAAAAATTGGTTAGAAATCAATTAGAAAACCAAAGGCAATATCAAGATTCTAACAAGCCATATCCATTTTCAAGAAGAAGTATTGGTCTAAATGAATGGTTTTCTCTTGAATGAGGATGTCTATAAAGAAAGACAAGGAGCTCATTTTTAGGGTCGACACTTTGGGGAATTCAAGATTTTCTTATAACCATAGTTGTTTGATCACAATCCTCATGCACAATTAGATAATTAAGGTTGCAAACTTCATGAGATTCATCCCCTGCATTATGTTTCAGTCTATCAATCATGTTTTTCTGCATGTTCTCTTATAAAATACACCCCTCTCATTTGGGCTTCTTGTATCACATCCTTATTAATAAAATCTCAAGCAACAAGTTATATGACATGTTCAATATTATTGTGTTGTATTCTTATGATATTGAAGTGATTTCCTCTCAAAAAATGAAAACATCTTGTCATTTCTTCATATGTTTAATGATATGGAGAGGGTACCTTGTTATAGAAAATTTTTCCTCACCCCATGCAACTTGCTTGGATGGCCTTTCCATTTCCCTATGCATACTTGAACTCCCTTGTTGTACCTTCCAGAGCCAAAAAATCATATGTTTCCACATATACACACCCTACCAGTTAGACAACATGCACATACACAAGTTGCACCACTACATCCTGTGTACATCAGGTTTGGTGCTCAAAATTAAAAATTTGTGTCGGGTTTCCATGTCACATCACGAGATCGACGATCCTTGACCTTCCATATACTAGAAACGCTCCAAATCGTCCCTTCAATTCGTTTTGAAGGCTATAAATTGATCCATATCCAAGTCGTGGAGGAGATAATTTTCAGGTACGTGGGGAGCTTATTGTTTCAAGAAAGATTCCATAACCCAACAGAAGAAGACACTTGGTCTACAGATTTCAAAAAATAACAAGGGTATGTTGTCCCTGTTGGAGTCGATGTTAGTACTAGATTTGATCCTATCATTGATATGTATAGTGGTCGAGGTTGTAAAGACAAAATTGGGAAAAATAGAGGCAGAAGGAGAGCTTACAGATCCCTTGGATTGAAAGAGCTAGTAGAACTTCAAAAACCCTACAGAAATCAGTACAAAAGACATACCCTAAGGGCCCAAGGATAATATTTAAGCACCTAGGAACTTAACAAGAGATAAAATAGGGCTACTTACACCCTTGAAAGGCTTAATCCATTTTTGTATAAAGGATACATCATGGGACCACAACCTAAGAATCGAGTGATAGAAAATATATGAGCTCAATCATGAAATGGTTATAAGCGATCATGATCTACGATAAACAATCAGTGTCGCATCGGAAAGTGGCATGGGAGATAACATGCATATGGGGTGTGACGACAGTTTTAGGAGCCATGTGTTGAGAGTTGATTGGTTTCACTTGACAATAGAATGGAGGATAAAAATACTCCATTTGGTTTATGACAGTGGTATTTTGATTTTTCATAACCACCTGGCTGCCCACTCAACACACACTTATCCACCTATTCAATGACACATGGAATTGATGCAAAATTCCACCTAGCACACCTAGAAGATCAAGGACATCATAGCATGCCAACATGGAACTCAACAAAATTAATCTTGGATTTCCACCTATACATAGAAATCCCACTGGGGACTCCATTTAGTATATCAGACTTAACTACACGTAGGCTGATCCCCAAGCCACATTAGCATTGGCATGGACTAGTATGAAAATGCCACATGTCTGGAATACCATCATGATGTTAGCATGACATCACTCAATTTTTTTCTCCTCCACCCAAACTTTCAAAAGAATCAGGACATTGGGAAGGTGACACATGTTCGTAAAAAGGAATGAGGAAGAATATTTCAAGCTAGTGAAGGATATAGTGACGACCCACCAAATCAGTTAGAAATGATACAACACATAACAAGAAAATTTTCCTCATGTTTCGATCCTTTCACCCATCATCATATCGTTATTTGTAGTTGATAGAGGACAATGCTTATTTCCCACACATGCACGCACAGATAAGCCACATATTTCGGAATATTACACCTAGTGTAACGAATCACCTTGCCACGTCAATTGTCTCCACAAGCACATGTTGAGCTATTATAAGAGAAAGACAAAGGATCATAAGAAACCAATCTGTGAGTAATTTTCTTTCTAAAGGTGAGTTACTCATATGCCAAGTGTCACTAATGATCATCCATCTTGGCTACATATGTCAAAAGAGTGCATTCTACATTTCGTGAAGGAGAAAATGTCCTTTTATGGTATCATTATCCCATATCTGAGAATCAGAAGACATTCAAAAATATAAGCTAAGGTGTAGTTCTATCAATTTACCAGCTCTCTATAGAAGCTTGAAAGATAGGATTCGAAGAGTTGATGAATGGTATTTTTCATTGATGAGTGGTGGTGGATGAGAGGAAACAATTAGATGTCCTTACAACCAACCAACTACCTCAACTTCCCAGAGGTCAAGTAGTTCTAGCACAACAAAAAAAGGTTCAATTGATCCACTTAGAGAAATACAGGAAGAATCTCAATTGGATTAAGAGAACACACCCCAAAACAACATCAGAGAGTCAACTTTGGTGGTAAAAAATCATTTTTACCCAGTAAAAATCGGTTAGAAATCAGTTAGAAAGCCAAAGGCAGTATCAAAGTTCTAACAAGTTATATCCATTTTCAAGAAGCAGTATTGGTATAAATGAATGGTTTTCTCATGAATGAGGATGTCTATAAAGAAATATAAGGAGCACATTTTTAAGGTCGACAATTTGGGGAATTCAAGAGTTTCTTAAAACCAGAATTGTTTGATCAAAATCCTCATGCACACTTATATAATTAAGGTTGCAAGATTCATGAGATTCATCCCTTGCATTATGTTTTAGTGTATCAATCCTCTTTTTGTGCATGTGCTCTTGTAAAAGCCACCCCTCTCATTTGGGCTTCTTGTATCAGATCCTTATTAATAAAATTTCAAGAAACAAGCTATATGACATGTTCAATGTTATTGTGTGTTGTATTCTTATGATATTGAATTGATTTCCTCTCAAAAAATGAAAATGTCTTATCATTTCTTCATATGTTTAATGATATGCAAAGGGTACCTTGTTATAGAAAAAATTTCCTCACCCCATGCAACTTACTTGGATGGCATTTTAATTTCCCTATGCAGAGTTGAAGTCCCTTGTTGTACCTTCTAGAGACAAAATTTCATATTATTCCACATATACCCGCCCTACCAGTTAGAGAGCATGCGTATATGCAGGTTGCACCACTACAACCTGCGTACATCGGGTTAGGTGCTCAAAATTAAAAATTGTGTCAGGATTCCATGTCACATCACGAGATCCATGATCCTTGACCTTCTATACACTAGAAACGTTCTGACCCAGCCCTTTAGTTCCTTTTGAAGGCTATAAATTGAGCCATACACAATCCGTGGAGGAGAAGAGAATTAACCTTTTGGAGAGAAAAGAGACTTTGGAGAAATTTCACTTCACATTGAGTCTGCATCCCTTTATCCTTAAAATTCTGAACACATTGTTCAACCCCCAAGCTCTTCCTTCTTTGATGGAGAACCTCATTGTCTCCTTTATATGAGATTTCCTTTGGTGGAGGATTGAAGTGGTGGAGGCCCAGTTGGAGGGACTTAGTTTCTCGGTTCCGATGTGTGCCGGTACAAAAGTTTGTCACATATGTACTTCTATTGATTATTTTAATAGAAATACTCTTTTCTCGTCCAATTGATATCTTGCAAATATTTGAATTATTATTTCGTGGGTGTATTTTTCATGAATGCTAATGGATTATGCTATTTTATATGCTAACATTATATATTATCACTATATGCTTGTGTATCTTGGTTGTTGAGGACAAGTTGCAGGTGTAAAGCTTTGAGTCACATGCTCAATGATGGTCTTCATCGAACATTCAGACGAGGTAGGATCTTGACCTTGTATTGTTAGCATTTCATTTATATAGCATACTTAGGATTAGAGTTGATTTTTGCATGTCATTCCGTTTGTGTTTGTTTACCTCATTCCATATAGAGATTTTCCTCGTAATAGAATTGACGACCATACTGGGTATTGAACCTTTTTTGGGGGGTTTGGAGTCTTTTTCTCCTTGACTTAATCTCTATTAGCCTAATTTTCCTTGTTGCTTGATTTCTTAACATCCTATTTTTACTTTGCATTTGAGTTTCTTGGCCTAATCCTTTACCTGACAGTGTTTTACTACATATATACAGGTTTTTCCTTGACAGACACATACATATGCAAGTTGTCCTTCTATAGAGAGCGTACATATGCGAGTTTTGCTCAAATAGTCGTGTACATCAAATTTTTGGCTTCCTAGCTGAGTTTGGTGTTTATTGGGTGAGTTTGGATGGTTGCTAAGTCTTCTTCGGTCTCTTTCCTAACTGTTGAGTGCTTAGAGAGTGATACGAAACCTTATTATTGTTGTATTTTCTAGAGGTAGTCTTACTTATCATATTTTTCATTGGTTGTCCTTGCATATTGGTCTGAGTGTTTTCTTCTTAGTATCCTTCTTGGCTTGTCTCTTTTTTCTTGCAGTAGTGTCTGTATATCAAGCCGTTATTGAGTCCTTGCATTTTCATCTCTTTATATTGCAAATACAAAAAAAACATTCTCATTTTTCATTATGGCATTTTCTCTTTTGGTTATTTAGTATTGATCTTGACATATGAGGAAGATTGAATTTTATTGAAATTGTAGAAATTGCATTGAAAGTTGCATCTGAAAAGATTACCATCTTTTGAGAATTTAGGATTACTACGTAGCATTATGTTTATACTCATTTCTTTGATATGTTGAGTCATAATATCATCATTTTCACGACCACATATATTGAGTAAACAAAACCATTAAAAGTAACATTGATTAATTAAAATTGATTAGAAATGATTTTATTTCTCAAGGTACACAAATAAGCATAGGACATAGGGCCTTGGAATAGGAGTTTATGAGTGAAATTCTCCAAGGATATTAAACTAAGCATATGTGTATGACCAGGGAGTGGTGAAATCCATTGTGTAATTAGTGATGTCAGGACACTTCACTCACACCAGAGTTAAGCACGAGGTCGCGTGAAGTTGGTTTTAGAGATATCCCTCTAATACCTTCTTAGCGTCAGAGATATTTCTAGGGATCTATTCATATTTGGGGATCTTGCTAGTATCTCTACCTCCATGAAAGGAAGTGCTTTAAATATTTCAGGCTTTGTTACCCTACCCATACGTTGGACCTGACTTATGACTATTCTTTTGCATATTGGTTATATTGTGGTGGCTCTAGTTTCTTGACATAGGTATCCACATAGGTTACTTGCAAGTATTATTCTGCAGGTACCCTGAGTCAAATAAGGGTCAGAAAACACACGACCTTTATGGATGATTACCTATCCGAAGGGATCTCACCAAATGTGATGTTAATCCCATGAGGGTTGTTGGCCCTTGACCAAGTTTTGAGGATTCTTGATCATGTTTGACCTATTTTTGGGACTTCGACGGGCTGTTGAAGGCAGAGCGTAAGATGAAGCAGAGATCATGGGATCTTGACCCCTTTCTAGGGATTTTTGGGTTTTAGGCTTCTGTAATGGGTATGGGGATGTTGTCCCATGGGTTTACCCATGTTTAGGCCCGATTTTGTAATATATATAGAAGACTAGGCGATGTAATGAGGAGTAAGATGTAAGTGGTAAGAGGTGTTAAGTGCTGGTATTTGATCTATGTGATCAAGAGTTGTAAGTTCTTTTTGCATACCATGTGAGGCTTGCAAGGCTAAGTGAAAGTAACTGTAAGAGACTCTGTGAGGGTTTAGTGTTGTAACCTAACTTGAAGAAGGAGGATCTGGCGGAGTGCGTGAAAATATCCTATCTTTTGTGGAGTATGATTTGGATGTTATGTTTCCGTAAAGAGCTGGACCAAAGATAATAAAGAAGAGAAGAGTTGGTGGATGTATCCCCAGGGTGGGGGTGAACCATGTACATGTTGTGTTGCTATGATTTGCGTGATGTATTGATGTGTTTATGTGTTTACTTGCTCAGTGATTTAATATAGTTGAATGATAGATAGATCTTCTCATGCTTTGTGCTTAGTGATGTAAATGGATGTTATATCTGAATTATGTACATATGATTAGTGCTTAAATATCTTAGATCTGGAGGAATACTGTGATTCTCTGCAATTTAGGGTTTATCTGCGCTGATGTTAGGATTTAACTGCGTTGTAACCAAGAAGTGGATATTGATGAATGATAACTGCTAAGTCCTTTGTTAAGTGTTAGAATCACATATCTGTGTCCCAGCTAAGGTTGTAGACATCTGAGTCCTGCAACCACCCTTGCCTCTACCTCGGGTGAGACTTCATCTACTTCGCAGGTGTTGTCTAAAGGGCCGGTAGTTAGGGTTTTGTTGGTGTGATGTTGTAGCGTTGAACCCTAGGTCTGCCCTTGTGCCAACAAATGGTTCTGTTTCCAGGACCTAGAACTGTGATTTCTAGGAACTGAGGAAATAGGAGCTTTGTGCGAATATCTAAACTAAAAAAGAGAAAATCTTTGTGCATAGAACTATTGCCCTAATACGCAGTACTACTTGATCTGTGGAGCTATGTGGCAAAGGAAAAGAGGTTATATCTAAATAAAAGAGGTCAGATATGAAGAAAAGAGGTCATATCTGAAGAAAAGAGGTCAGATCTGAAGAGAAAAGGTCAGATCTAAGGAAAAGAGGTAAGATATGGGAGCTTTGTGCCCTAACAAAAGGTGAAAGTGAGAATAAAGAAGTAAGATCTGTAAGCTTTGTGCTCTGTATAAGTAAGATAAGTGGAAATGTTTTGTTTCTAGAAGTATGGATCTAGGTATGATTGATAGATTTTGTCCTAGCTTGAAAACTAGGGCATTGATAGATGAAAAAATATTTTAGATGAGTAGATCTGATAATAATAGTGAAAGATATGTTATACATATGCATAGAGAGAATTTTTGGACTAACAAATGGATGCAGGATCCTAGAAAGATTTTTTTGTAGGTTAGATACTATGATCCTAGTGTGTAGTACAGGAAAGGCTAGGTATCATTTAAAAGAAATCAAGGATTAACCGTTTTCTTCAGTTGCAAAATACCGAGACATTTGGCTAAGGAATTCCCTAGTATAAAACCTAGTTGTTTTTGTTGTAAAGCTATGGACCATGAAGTATTGGATTGCCCTAGAATGATTGCTAAGGTTGACAGGATGAATATGAGACAAGAAGACCATGAGCAAGGTCAAGCAACTAAAACCATGGAAAAACCCAAGAAAGAATCAGAGAAAGTATTTCTACAGATGAAAGAAACCCTGAATGATCACCGACATGTCATCTTATCAGAGATCTTCAAAGAAAAATAATGCATAGAAGCAAGAATAGGAGACTACGACATTGACTGTGTTCTGGATGAAGAAACACAGGTGAATATTATGACAGAAAGAACTTGGGAAACTTTAGGAAATCCTTCTTTGACTCCTTCATTGGGAGGAATAGGACTATTCAGAGGAAAGATGATAGACCTATGTGGAAAGCTCACCCAGATATCTATGAGTACCAATGGAACTTTGATAGACGAACAATTTGAAGTTGTTAAATTTATTGAGAACAATGCTCCATTTGCTATGTTACTAGGAAAACCTTAGATTGAAAGAGATCAAGCCAGAAGGAAGGAAGAAGAAGTCTTAGAACAAAAGAAGCAAGAGTTGAAAGATTTCATGACTAGGAGGATCACACACTTGATCGAAGAACAGGAGAACTGAGTGAAGCTATTTAAAACCAAAAACTTGGATGTTGAAGTGGGAAGAAAACTAGAAGACCACAGAAGACTGAAGTACCTATTCCATATACATATGAAGTACTACCCATGATTTCTAGGAAAGAATCTCAACAGTGCAAAGTTATTATGCCAAGAGGAGATAAGAATCAGAATGGAAAAAGGAATACCGAGACAAAACTCACTGGGAAAAAGGATAGAAAGATAAGTAAGAAGAGAGCTAAGATCAGAAAGTTACATAAGGTTCCAGAGGGAACTTCACAGAAGGAAAATTTACAAAATTGGAACTTCGTCGGGATATCAGAATAGCGTCACATGAAACTTCACCATGGCGAAGAAATATAGTTGTTGGGAACAGTATAACCGTTCGACCAATGACCTGAACGGGTAGAAAGGAAACCAAAGTTGGGAGATGAGCCAACTCAACTCTGTTGACTGGATGATGTGGTCAAAGATTTCCTTTGTTGTGCACAAGAAGAAACAAAACAAGCCACGCATGCCTTGAAGCAAGTTCAAGGTGTAACCATAGAACAACGCATATTTGCAGAACATGAGAAGGTTTCTCTCCAGGCCAAGTTTGAGGAAGAGAAAACACAAATGCAATAAGAAAAAGAATAGTTTCTCGTAGAGCAACTCGAAGTGAAAGAAGCAATCAACAGAGCACTCTGCTTTATGACAGAATTAGAACCAAGGGAATAATACTAAGTCATGCATCAAGTAGAACAAATCATGGAAGCTATCCAACAACTACAACATATAATAACATATTTAGAGCTCTCCATAGTGTCGGATACCCCACAGGACGTAAGGGATCAAAGAGAAGAGACTGCCTGGGCGCAGTTGAAAGAATAAAAGTCCTTGCCATGGAATGCAAGAAACTAAGTGATAGCAGTGCCCAGATGTATGAGAAACTCACTGAGAATCCAAAATTTAAGGAACTGGACTCACAGCTCCAGGAAGCGAAGAAACAAGTAGAGACAATACAAGTGTAGTTGAAGCCCATGTCAGCTATGGAAAGAATGAAATGATCCCAAGAGCAATGCACCTCCCAACAGTAGGTCCACACCATTCATAACAGAGTTGTAGAAGTAACTCAGAAGCTCCAACCTGTACAGGGTGAGGCTTGTCAATTGTTCACAAAGATTGAAGGTTGAGGAGCATAACCAGAGCAAGTCATCACTGTGGAAGAACAACACCTAGAGGGACCTGTCAATGAAGCAGTCATCCAAGAGTTCGTTGAACAGGAGGTCGTGGCACAACAACAATTCGAAGCAACTCAAGCCAAGATCGAGGATTTTGAAGCAAAACTAACCATATCAGAGTGACTCGGGTCGAGTCATAGGTGAATGTTGGGGGCTTGTTGGCCCTTGACCAAGTTTTTAGGATTCTTGGTCATGTTTGACTTATTTTTGGGACTTCGACAAGTTGTCGAAGGTGGAGCGCAAGATGAAGCAGAGATCATGGGTTCTCGGCCCCCTTTTAGGGATTTTTGGGTTTGGGGATTATGTAATGGGTATGGGGATGTCGTCCCATGGGTTTACCCATGTTTAGGCCCGATTTTGTAATATATATATAGAAGACTAGGCGATGTAATGAGGAATAAGATGTAAGTGGTAAGAGGTGCTATGTGCTAGTATTCGATCTATGTGATCAAGAGTTGTAAGTGCTTTGTGCATACTGTTTGAGGCTTGCAAGGCTAATTGAAAGTAACTATAAGAGGCTATGTGAGGGTTTAGTGTTGTACCCTATCTTGAAGAAGGAGGATCTAGTGGAGTGTGCGCAGATCTCATGTCTTCTGCGGAGTATGATTTGGATGATATGTGCCTGTAAGGAGCTGGACCAAAGATAATAAATAAGAGAAGAGTTGGTGGATGTATCCCTAGGGTGGGGGTGAACCACGTACATGATGTTTTTCTATGCTTTGTGTGAGGTATTGATGTGTTTATGTGTTTACTTGCTTAGTTCTTTAATATAACTTCGAAACTACTCACCACAGAAATCTGAAAACAATGCTTTAATATAGTTGAATGATAGATAGATCTGTTGATGCATTGTGCTTAATGATGTGAATGGATGTTAGATCTGAATTATGTGCATATGATTAATGCTTAAATATCTTAGATATGGAGGAATACTGTGATTCTCTACAGTTTAGGGTTTATCTACATCGAGAGTAGGATTTAACTTAGCTATGGCGTAACACCCCCTTGCCTCAGTAGGTTCTGTGCGACCTCCCAGTTTAAGGATCGTTCAAATTCCTCTTCTGAGCTGAAGAGGATCTTTTGGATCCCAATTTGGACCTCAACATTCGATCCATAGGTCCTCCTTCTTTCCACGGCCTCTGTACATGACCGTTCCCCTTTTCACGATAGGAAATTATATTTTTCGGGTTTCGGGACTTCCCGTGTCCTGTTGTCGAGAGTCCTTGACCCTTCGACCTCTTGATATTCGAAATGTCGATTTGCCAAAATGGCTTTAACAACAATTATCCCCCCCCCAGGGCTATATCCCTAGTCCGTGTGACCACTCTGTATATCACCGCAGTCATATTTCAGGGTATTATAGATACAAGAGTCTGACCTTCCTTCCTCTGGACTCCCGAAAACCTGACTTTGGAAATCCCGATACCTTGACTAAATTGGGACTCCTTTAGTTCTCTGCTCTGCATTTAAGGATTAAACCCCGTGCTTCTTCTGACAGATCCAATGACTATCGGCTTGTCTGAATGAGATCTAACACCTCAGATCTATTCTTACCGTGCACTCTCTCGTTGTTCCCTAGACATGGAAATCCAACGATCCAGATCTCTTTCTCGGCCTGATCCGACGACAGTTGTACTCCTCCTTAGCATGCACATTCTTCCTAAACTTGGAAGAATTTTATAAGTGTCCAAAGTCCTCGAACTTTTCTCTTTCCCTCTGCGAACTCTACAACTTTGAGTCTCGCCCGCATTCTTAACGACGTTGTTGCTCCTGAGCTCTTGGGATTCTAAACTCTCCACTGCCTCTGCGATCTTTGCAGCTATGACCTATGCACAAAGGCACTTTTCCTCCTAAGCTTATCCCTTCGAATCCTCAAGGGATTCTTTGCCTTCTACACTCCTTGCAGATTCTTTGCAGGCACAAAGGTGTTATCTCTTCTGAGCTTTCCTGTAGCTTCGACCTCTAAGGACTTAACCCTTTTTTCTTCTCCTTCAGATGGAGAATATGATGCCCTCCTAGCACTTCTTTGTTCAAATAACTTCTTGTTGAGTCTATAGGGTGTTCAAAAACCCTATAAAGATCCTTCCTTGGACTCTTCTTCTATTCCATAACTCAAAATAGTTCTCTTTGTGTGCTCTGGCACCTAATCAGTGCCCTCCTGGCAGAGTGTCCAGAATCCTCAGTGATTTCGTTTCTCTATGATTTGATAACAGAGTTCCTCCTCAGCACTCTATGTCTATGCTCAATTCCCTCCTGGTAGAGCTCTATAGAACCCTCAATGATTCTATATTCCTCCTGAACTCAACAGATTTCCTCTGTGCACTCTATGCACCTGCTCAATGCCCTCTTGGTAGACCTGTACATAACTCCTCAGAGATTCTGTCTTCTACTATGTCCTCCTCTGCACAGTCTCACCTCCAAGGTATGCAACAACCTTGAGATCCTCCTCTGAGTCAATGATTTCAGTTGGTATTCCCTTCTAGCACTTCTTTGTCCAAATTCCGCAGAATTGGAAGTGCACTCTATGCACTAGCCATCGGAACCCGCAGTGTTCTGTCACGCCCTCTTGACATGAAACCTCAAAGAAATCCAAACCTAAAATCAAAGAACCCAACATATAGAAGAAACTATCTTTCCCTGCAAATGCATACCTAGCATACATCTACAACATATCCTCAATACACACATGAAGACATTCATCATACACAAATAACATGCAAGAAAAACTACTCTGATTGTATTAATCTGAAAATGCCTCTTTACAATGTGTTTGAGATCGGACTACAATGGAGTCTCGGATCTCTTTCCTTATCTACTCTAATTCTTTCTACCTCTCTTTTTTGACATCAAAAAAAGATCCAAGATCTTTTACATGAGGGGGCTCTTCGAGCTCTTCCCTCCAAAGCTACCTACCCTATTCAACTTACATTAACTCTCCATTGAATGGGTTGTCTAGTCCAGATTGGATCTAGATTGCAGCCTTACAACCATTAAATGCTATCTACATCTAAATCCTGCGTATAGGCATGACCTTTTGGCTCTAACAACCTTACAATATTAAATGTCCTCGATTCAAATTCAAAATTTGAATATGAGAGGGTTGCACCTCTCTTCCTCATTGAATGCATGCGCTAAGTGGGTTGGCTGGCTGGAGCATGGCTGGCGTGGAGAGATGATCCTACATCATACTCCTCATCTATAAAATTCATGAGCCCCTACTCATGAGCTTCCCATCTTAGCTGTTGAAATCCTCCTGGATCCCAAACAATTCTTGGGAGCTGTTCATCTGCTCCACTTCCCTGCTGCTACTGTTTTCGCTTCTTTGTTGTTGTTGTTGCTACTTATGCTTTCCTTCTGCTAAGCCTTTCCTTGCTAGCAGTATTTACTAATCTCAACATCATCCTTATAATGTCTTCTATCACCTCATCCAACTGCTGCAATGGCTGGCTATGTCCTTGAAGTCTCCTCTGCTGAAATTTCTTTCGACAGATTGGAAGATCATCACGATCTCCCATGCCATATTCTTCATCCTCTGTGGCACTAAGTGTCCACTCTATTGCAATATTTTTTGCAGTCTTCTCTTGAATGACCTGTTATTTAGCCTCTTCATCTGATAGTGCCGCTACTACCATCTCTCTTGCCAGTATGTCTCTAGCTTCTTTCAGTTGCTCCTCAGCCTGGAAATCTCCTCCATCAGTTTCCAACCTCATCTGGTGGATGTGCATGCTCTGCACCTCTACCCTTCCCTCCAGGGTTTCAATCTTCTCCCATAGATCAGTAAAGCTCATTCTATCCGCCTCTTCTTCTTCTACTTCTAGAAGCTTCAATGTTGCAGTTTTTTCAGCTTCTTGGCTGAAAATATTGAGCCACTCCTCGGAATGCTCATCCTCCTCTTCTGCTTGGGCAGATTCTAACATATTCTCCAACTCTTCTTTGACAGTCACAGCTGGCTGTCCTTCTTTTGCTGTTGTTTCTTCTCTGGCATCACAAACTTTTGCCTCCCTTGGGCGATGTGGCAGGAATATTCGAATTCCTCCAATTATCAGAAGATTCCTCCGATCCTCCTCCTGGATGGTGCAAGTTTTTAACTTGTCATAATATTCATTCACATGATCTTCAAAACCACATGAATCTCTACTTACCATCATCCCTTGCTGATATGAACTCACCTCCGAGTTCATGAGACTTTCACATAGCCTCATTTCAGTTCCAATGCCCACTTGGCAATTTGGGATTTTCTTGCTACCCTCCTGGCAGTCTATGAGATCCCGCAGTGATATCGTCTCATTGCCCTACTAGAAATGTGAAATTCCCTGGCTGTCCTCATGAAAATCTGTGATATCTCGTAGTGATCTCATCTCATTCCCCTCCTGGCAATTGGGAACTTCTGTTCTGCCCTCCTGGCAGTCTTTGAGATCTTCAACTGATCTCAGTTCATCCTCATCAATGAGATTCCTCCCAGTCTCTGGTTCACATACCTGAACCGTCTCTTCCTCTGGTTCGTTGAGGTTTTCACCATGTCTCAACCATCCTCTCAACAACCCCCTCTATCTTCTATCCATCAACTCCTTGACTGGCCATTTTATATTTGTCTTCTTCATGGGCCATTCATATACCCATATTGACTTGGTATCCTGTTGCATCCCAAATTCAAGTTCATCCATCCTTGCCCTAATCTTGGAAAGATCCTTATCCCATGCAACGTTCTCCTGCTACTGGCAGTTCTTCTTCCCACCATGTGCATGACCTTCAGTAGTCATTCTGCTCTCTGTCTTCCCTCTTGAAAAACCTGTTGCTGTCACTCTGCAACTGTGAGTGCTTCAACTTCTCCTACAATCCTCCTAACTATATTCTTGATTTTTGTTTACCTACAAACAATCATTACAGATCTTCCAATACTCTGTCTTCCTTTGCCTTCTCTCTACCTATCCCTGCAATCTACCTCTGATACCAAACTGACGTGTACCAGAGTATTGTCCTTCTCTTCCTACTTCCTATGTCTGCAATGTACAAACAGAGTCAGGCTTTGATATCACTTTGGCGCAACACCCCCCTGCCTCAGCAGGTTCTGTGTGACCTCCTCATCTAAGGATCGTTCAAATTCCTCTTCTAAGCTGAAGTGGCTCTTTTGGATCCCAATCAGGACCTCAACATTCGATCCACTAGTCCTCCTTCTTTCCACGACCTCTTTACACGACCGTTCCCCTTTTCACGATAGGAAATTATATTTTTTGGGTTTCGGGACTTCTCGCGTCCTGTTGTCGAGAGTCCTTGACCCTTTGACCTCCCGATCTTCGAAATGTCAATTTTCTGAAATGGATTTAACAAAAATTAGACCCCCCCAGGGCTATATACATGGTCCGTGTGATTTCTCCTTATATGACCTCAGTCATATTTGGAGGTTTTATAGATACAAGAGTCCGACCTTCTGTCCTCTGGACTCTCGAAAACCCGATACCTTGACTAAATCGGGACTCCTTCGGTTCTCTACTCTGCGTTTAAGGATTAAACCTCGTGCTTATTCCAATAGATCCAACAACTATTGGCTTGTCCGAATGAGATCTGACGGCTCAGATCTATTCTTACCATGTGCTCTCTCGTTGTTCCTTGGACGTGGAAATCCAACAATCCAAATCTCTTTCTCGGCCTGATCCAATGACAGTTGTACTCCTCCTGAGCATGCACGTTCTTCCTAAACTTGGAATAATTCTCCAAGTGTGCAAAGGCCCCGACCTTTTCTCTTTCCCTCTGCAAACTCTACAACTTTGAGTCTCACCTGCGCTCTTAACGACGTTGTTCCTCCTGAGCTCTTGGGATTCTAAACTCTCCCCTGCCTCTGCGATCTTTGCAGCTATGACCTATGCACAAAGGCACTTTTCCTCCTGAGCTTCTCCCTTTGAATCCTCAAGAGATTCTTTGACTTCTACACTCCTTGCAGAGTCTTTGCATGCACAACGGTGTTATTTCTTCTGATATTTCCTGTAGCTTCGACCTATAAGGAATTAACCCTTTTTTCTTCTCCTTCAGATGGAGAATCTGATGCCCTCCTAGCACTTCTTTGTTCAAGAAACTTCTTGTTGAGTCTATAGGGTGTTCAAAAACCCTATAAATATCCTTCCTTGGACTCTTCTTCTATTATATAACTCAAAAGAGTTCTCTCTGTGTGCTCTAGCACCTACTCAATTCCCTCCTGGCAGAGTGTCCAGAATCCTCAGTGATTATGTTTCTCTATGAACTCATAGCAGAGTTCCTCCTCAACACTATGTGCCTATACTGAATGCCCTCCTGGAAGAGCTCTATAGAACCCTCAATGATTCTATCTTCCTCCTGAACTCAACAGAGTTCCTCTGTGCACTCTATGCACCTGCTCAATGCCCTCTTGGCAGAGCTCTACATAACTCCTTAGAGGTTTTATCTTCTATTGTGTCCTCCTCTACACAGTCTCACCTCCAAGGTATTCAACAACCTTGAGATCCTCCTTTGAGTCAATGATTTCAGTTGGTATTCCATTCTAGCATGTCTTTGTCCAAATTCCGCAGAATTGGAAGTGCACTCTATGAACTAGCCATCAGAACCCACAGTGTTCTATCACACCCTCTTGACATGAAACCTCAAAGAACTCCAAACCTAAAATCAAATAACCCAATAGATAGCAGAACCTATCTGGTCCTGCAAATGCACACCTAACATACATCTACAACATATCCTCAATACACACATGAAGACATTCATCATACACAAATAAAATGTAGGAAAAACTGCTCTAATTGTATCAATTTGAAAATGCCTCTTTACAATGTGTTTGAGCTCGGATTGCAATGGAGTCTCGACTCTCTTTCCTTCTCTACTCTAATTCTTGCTACCTCTCTTTTTTGACATCAAAAAAATATCCAAGATATTTTACATGAGGGGGCTCTTTGATCTCTTCCCTCCAAAGATATATACCCTATTCAACTTACTTTAACTCTACATTGAATGGGCTGTCTAGTCCAGATTGGATCTAGATTGCAGCCTTACAACCATTAAAGGCTATCTACATCTAAAGCCTGCGTATAGGCACGACCTTTTGGCTCTAACGGCCTTACAATATTAAATGTCCTCGATTCAAATTCAAAATTTGAATATGAGAGGGTTGCGCCTTTCTTCCTCATTGAATGCGTGCGTTGAGTGGGTTAGCTGGTTGGCGCATGGCTAGCGTGGAGAAATTCTCCTGCATCACGCTGTAACCAGGAAGTGGATATTGATGAATGATAACTGCTAAGTGCTCTGTTAAGTGTTAGAATCATAGATATGTGTCCCAGCTAAGGTTGCAGACATCTAAGTCCTGCAACCACCCCTGCCTCTACCTCGATTGAGACTTCATCTGCTTCACAGGAGTTGCCGAAAGGGCCGGTAGTTAGGGTTTTGTTGGTGTCTTGTTGTAGCATTGAACCCTAGGTCTTCCCCTATGCCAACAAGGGCCCTTATAACTAATTCTAATACCTCCAATGTTTTGAAGGGAGTAGCATGCCTCTCTTGGGTGAGGCATACCTACTCTAGCGAGGGAGGCCCCTTTTCAGCTACTATATCATGTTTGTGTGCATTTGGTCTTTTTGTTTATTTTGGTATTCTCTTTGATTGTTAGTTGGCCCTAGAATTTGGTTTTATATTTCGAGTCTTGATTCATCATGGAACCAGACTAGATTCCTTGCAAGTCTCATTGTCTGTTAAAATTACCACGGCATATTGAGTCTTTTACTTCTAAAGGGCATAAAGTTATTAAACCTGGTACCCATATCTCCACCTACAAGACTTGTGATTATACAATTATGAGTATTGATTCGATTCCAAATGACACAGGGAGTCCCTCAACTCCTATACGTACTATAGTTAATGGCATTCCTTCGATTCCTTCAACCACGACAGTTGTAGTGCTAGAGGTTCCCATCCTTACTCCTATCTGGCCTATGGTTGCTACCCAATCCATAGTAACAAACCCTTTTGGGTCTCTTTTTGGTACGCCTGATTACAATTATCATTCCATACCTTCGATCTCTAACCATTTCTCTTTTTGTATGCCAAATATGACATCGCAACTTTCATCCTCCATTCCAGCAACTAATGCAAATCCTATGTTTGGACCTGGGGGCATGGTCGCCTCGCATACCCTCTTTTTTGGTGTAAGTAAAATTCCCTAAATGAATCCTACGGTTGGGGGTCAACCTCCTTATTCTTCCAAGACTAATACTAGTCTCAATTCTCCTGGATGGGGTACTCAATCGGGCGGACAAGAAACCTCCTATATTCCATCCTTTCCCCCTTCCTCCCCAACACTATTTCCACCTCTATCCTCCATATTTTCACCTGGAGGGTGTCAATTTCATACTATGGGAAACCCCTAGCCTGGATTCACTCTAGCTGGGGGAAATGTTTATAACCGTCATTATGTTGTCCCTATAGGTATGGTGCCCAAACAACCTCTTATGCATCAGTTTGGAGGATGATATTACCTTACCAGAGAAGTCCATGGTGTATACCAAAACCCTGGATGGTCTGTAATCTCTCAACACCAATGTTTGTCGGGATCATGGGCTCAAATGTCATAACCCCGACTCCCTTTTCTAGCCACGCTTAATCTTCCATATTTTTCAATATTAATGAATGACTTGGTGCATCACGATCTATCATGGCCCCCTATCCCCACCAATATTCCTTCAGACATTTTGAAATTTGAGGGAAAGACTGGTGAGGATTTGAGTGATCATGTTACTACTTTTCATCTTTGGTGCTCATCCAATTCTCTTAATGATGATTCTATTCATTTGAGACTATTTCAACACACTCTCACGGGGGTTGCAGTGAAATGGTATATTGAGCTACCAGGGGGAACATATGGAAATTTTAATCATACAATTTTGGTCTTTCTCAACCACTTCCAGTTGTTGGTTTGTTACGATGTCAGCATATATCTTTTGTCAACCCTCTGCCAAGATAAGGCCACACATATATCGAACCATATCCAAGAGTGGCGTATGTGGAAGAGGTTAATTAAAGCCTACATTCCTCTAGAGTTCCTGTTGGAGTGGTTCCTTAAGTCCTTATTGCCTTAGAATTTGAAGGATGTTTCTACATCCGGTGTAACATATGGGGAAGAATCTATTTTCAAAGCCCAACAATTAGACCTCATGTATGATCAATATGGGATGTTATATGAAATTATTCGCAACATGTTGCAATCAAATTATGACCCTAGACAAAATATTGGGCCTCATGTTGATGGCATCATACACTATGCAAATTATAAGTATACAGACTTAGTGATGAACTGGTTGAAGGATTTGTCTCTAAGCCTGTCTATAGCAGAACAAGATTCGTCTTCTTCCTCCACTCCCACTTAGTCGGTGGATGTTCATTCTGTACAGTCATTGACCAACCCAAATGGTAACCAACAACGAGTAGGGAATAGAAACAAAGGATGAGGTAATAATCATAAGGGTGGGATAAATAATAACAATTCTAAGGATAACACTAACAATGATAGATTGAATAATAATGTTGGTGAGGGAAAGAAAGAAAAATGAAAGGTGAAGTTTTCTTGTAAACTTTGTAAATTTGATCACCTTACCCACCTATGCCCCAAACTTGAGGAAGCCTAGAGGCTCTTATCTCAACTTCCCGCTGTGTTGACCAATCCATTCCCGCACAATCAACACATGGCTTCAGGGTCCTCCAACACTATAAATGTGTCAAGAAGGAGTAAAAACCCTCCACTACATGACAGTGAGCATCTATGTGTTAATATGGTCAATTTTGAGATTGATGTAGCCACTTGATCTCATGATTATAGTTCTTCATAGAAGTTTATAGGTCTAGAGTCTCCCCCTCCTCTAGAAACACCTTTTCTAATCGAAAATCCAGATCCTCCACCTCATATTCCAAAAGGATTAGTAAAACACTCTACCCACAATCCTAATGCTAGAGTTGCGTAGAACTATTCAATTGTCGAAGATTTGGGTCAAACCCCTTGTGCGATGTCATCTTTGGAGGTTCTCCAGACGTGTCCTTCATAGAGGAACACCTTTTTATTTGTGTTAGGATCTCTATACCCATGCGGCTCGAAGGTTATTAAGTTTGATTTCATGGATGTTAAGCCTCGCTTTCCTTACCATGTGGCCTTTCAAATCAATGTGTACATGAAATATACAATCAAACACACTGTAATTGATGAAGGTGTTGCAATGTGTGTGATGTCCCTAACATGTTGGAAATCCATTGTATCTCTGACTCTTTTTCAATCTATGACTATGTTGACTACATTTCATGGTCGTTCATTTCAACCCCATGTAATTCTTCCCTCTTTTGGCATCCAGTTAGGTGGAAAGACAATGGAGGTTCATGTTGAGGTGGTTGGTGCACCCCTTGACTATAATTTATTACTAGGGGGTAATTGGACTTATGCCATGACCGTAGTCCTCTCGTCTGTTTTCCGCACTTTGTGTTTTCATCACGAAGGGAAAATAGTGACGATTGATCAATTTTCCTTTGCGCATGCTATTCCTAATGCATAAGTTGGACCTTCGATCCCAATGATTGACAATTCTCAGCCGACAACTTAGGATATTGTTTTCGAAATGTATTCTTCTCTCACGAGTACCTTTGATTTCATGGCGCCAATTCATCACATTTATGCCATTTCCAATGAGTCTTCACCGTCAATGAGGTTTGTTCCTTCTCATACTTCATATTTTAATGACCCTTGGACCCTACCTTCCCTGACTATATCTTGTGAAGGTCAGTCACATATTGGGATGGCAATGTCATTGTCAGCAACAAAGGTTTCATATCAAGTTGTTCTTAACTCTACTACTGACTCAGATCCTTGATCCTCATGAAAGGACAAGGAGGATCCTGTTATAGAGCCCGTATGGGCCACCCAATTGTCTTGTTTAGATGATCGCCTCAATGATACTTTACCTTTGGATGAATCCATCTTAGAGGCCATGAATGGTATCGATAGGCCTTGGGATGATATGCATCATCACTCCTATTTCCTCCCAGAACTTGTTAGGATTGAACATGATGACTTCATATCTACCTTGAGTGAGATGGTTGGTCATGCTATGGTTCCACTAGATATCCATGGTATTTATGTTGAAGGAAACATGGCGAATATTTCTGCTACTGTCACGATCGAAATCTCTCAAGTTCCTAGAAAACTTGACAATGTATATATCGATGCAGATTGTCTTCCTGAAGAAATTGAGATCTACACCGATCTCTTCAAAGAATTTCATGACATATTCTCTTGGCTATATGAAAAAATTCCATGGATCGACCCTGGCATTTTCAAACATGAGATCAAGACTTATCTAGATGTTATACCTATTTGAAAAGGTCTTAGAGATGTTAATCCCAGGAAGGCCCCTGCTATTAAGGAAGAGGTAGAGAAGCTACTTAATGTTGGTTTCATTTATCTTGTTCATTTGACCGAATGGGTATCCAACCATGTTCCCATGAATAAGAAACAAGGAACCATCCACATATGTATGGGTTTTCTAGACCTGGACAAGGCTTGTCCTAAAGAAAACTTCTCAACTTCTTTCATTGACCATATTATTGATGAGTGTGTGGGAAGAGAAATTTTTATTTTATGGATGAATTTTCAGGATATAATCAAATTCAAATCAAACCCAAGGATCGACACAAGATGGAGTTTATTTGTCCTTGGGGTAATGTTTCATACCGAAAAATGCCTTTCGGCCTTAAAAACGTTGGAGAAACCTTTCAACACGCCATGACCTTTGCTTTTCATAATCTGAATCATATTGTAAAAGATTACCTCAATGATCTCGTTGCTCACTCTCATAAGAGAGTGGATCACTGCACTCACCTTCGACTAGTATTTGAAAAATGTCATTATTATCACATCTGTTTGAACCCTCACAAGTGCATATTTTGCATTAGGTCCATCCATATCTTAGGATTCTTAGTATTTGAGCATGGGATCATGGTGGATCCTATGAAGGTTGAGGCAATACTTCAATTTCCTCCCCTGCACAACATTTGAAAACTTTAGGGTTTACAGGGGAAGGCTAACTTCTTGCGTCGATTCATAGTGAACTATGCCAATTTAACTAAGGGTTCCATCGTCTTTTTAACAAGCATACTCCATTTATATGGGATGAGAGAGCCCAGGAATCCTTTGATTCTCTTAATAAAACCATGGTATCGACGCCTTTTCTAAATCCTCTAGAATACAGTATAGACTATTTGATTTATATTGTCGCGTCTAAAGGGATGGTTGGTATGGTTCTAGTTCAGGCAGAATATGAGCTCCATGAGAACATTGTCTACTATCTTATTTAAAATTTAGTTGGTCCTGAACTTAAGTACTCTCACACCGAGAAACTATCCTTGGCCATCATACATGCAGTTAAGAGATTATGACATTATATATTGCTTTGAAAAACTATCATAGTTGTAGATATCAATCCATTTCAATACATCCTTACTAGGCGTATCATAGGGGGGAAATACAAGAAGTGGATTGTTATTTTTCAAGAATTTGGCCTCGATTTTTCTTCGATGAAGTCTAAGAAATCGCTAGTTTTTCCAAGTTGATATCATACTTACCTCGAATGGATGAGGACTTTATTCATAATGATTTGTTCATGGATCAAAATGTATTCCTTATCTCATCCTCTGACCCCTGGTATGGAGACATTCTATTTTATCTTCAAACTTTGAATTTATCCCAGCATCTCTCAAGAGACGATTGACGACGTATACATCATCAAGCTAAAAACTACCTTATCATCGATGACACTTTGTATCCTTGAGGAGTAGATAATATATTTTTTCATTGCTTGAATCACAAGTAAGCTGAGTCAGTTCTCAATGAATATCATAGTGGGGCTTGTGGTGTTCATCTATCTGGGCTTGCGACAACCCCAAAAAAATTGCGATCCTGTTATTTTTGGCCATCAATTTTTAAAGATTGTGTCAGTTCCCTTTTCACCCAGTCATCACTGTTGGTCCCTTCACCAAGTGGGGAGTGGATTTTATGGAGTGCAACCCAACTTCGACTAGGGGGAATCAACATATTATCATGGCAGTGGATTACTTCACTAAATGGGTAGAGGCCATTCCTACCATTAAATATGATGGTGGGACTGCAACATTCTTCGTATTCAACCAAATTATATCCTAGTTAAGAATCCCAAAGGAGATTGTCACTAATCATGGCAGTCAATTTCAGAATTAAATGATGGAGTTAGCATCAAAACTAGGGTTTAAACATGGTCATTCTTCCCCTTATTATCCCCAGGAAAATGGAAAAGTAGAGGCTATGAATAAATCTCTCAATACCATCTTGTAAAAAGTTGTTAGTCGGAGTAAATATGACTGATATATAATGCTTTACCCTACTCTTTGGGCATATCAAACCTTGGTTAGTACTTCCACCATTTTTTCTCCTTTTTAGTTAGTACATGGCATGGAGTCGGTCTTTCCAATTGAATGTGAAGTCCCTTCCCTCAAAATGGAAATTGAGCTCCTACCTGACACATCCAATCTTGAAGAACGACTTGTGCACCTAGAGAATCTAGATGAGTAGCATCGAGATGACTCTATGGTTATTAAAGTGAATAAATGATGTGTTAAGGTTCAATATGATAGGCCTATTTTTCCTAAGCAGCACCCTGAGGGTGACTTGGTCCTCTTGTATGACCAAGCCAAAGAACTGTTGGGGGAAGGAAAGTTCAACCCCATGTGGCATGGTACTTATATCATGCGACGTGTTTGAGAAAAAAGGAGCCTATGAATTGGAGGATTATGAAAGGAATATGCTGGATAATCCTAGAGATGGGATCTACCTAAAAAGATATTATGCTTGAGCACTCAAGCTTGTGCGTGACTCTTTGTATACTAATGTATCTTAGTGTATATATATCTTTTCCTTTGTGTCATCGGCTTGCTTATTAGGTTTTCTCTTGGTTGGAAGATGTCAATGGAGTCTTTAGTTTACTTAGGATTCACAAATAGTACCATTCGTCATACATGAAAGATGGCTTCCGTCGCTTGGGTCATTTACTCACCTAAGGGTCAACTGGTGTCTTCAGGTGGTGTTTGTCTAGAGCCATCAATGAATAATGTGGATGAGTATAACACCGTTATAGAACTATTACACGACGCCATTTCACATGGTGTTGGGTATTTGGAGGTTCATTTGGACTCCTAGTTAGTCGTATGTCATTTAAACGATAGTTACCATGTGTGAGACCCTACTCTACTCCGATGATTCCTACGAGTACGAATTTTGGAACGATACTTTGATTTTATTATTTATAATCACATACCTAGAAGTTCTAATTATGTATATAATGCATATGTTAATTATGATTTAGATTGGAATTTGTCACATAACTAAAGTAATGAAAACACATTCATCCATGTACACATTGTAACATATATAAGTAAATTCGAGGACCAAAATTTTATATTTCATCTCTTCAAAACATATGGTGTCATAGTACAAAATGGGGCTCACACCCTCAAAACACATATATGGATGGTAGATATATGACCATGGAATCTACATCTGTGGCTCCGGATGCATATCATGATAACACAATATGGAATTTGTGAGATGCCGAAAGACTCACACCCACGCACAAGGCACACCCACCACTTTTCGTTGCATAGCCTCTAGCAGATCCTCCACCTAAACCATAGGAATCCTGTGCATCAATCGAGACAGGTTCCCCTGCACATTTTGTAGCACTCTATCCATATCTCCTCCTGTGTGATCATATCCCTCATTCCTCCACTGATGTCATGGAAATTTGTTGGTTCGTCACAGACCTACGTCTGCATGAAAAAGAAATTATTAATACTTGATACCATACAAAAAAAAATTGTGTTTTTTATTCTTTTTGAAAAAACACAAAAAAATGAAATATATAAAAAAAATTCTTACCAATATCACCGTAGGCATATCCTGGTGGAAAATTCATATCTATATCCCCTCTATAGTTGATCCCAACATAAGGTTAGTCATCTATAGCTATCACCTGTCGACACCACCAAAAACATAACTCATCATTATAGTGGGTTGGAACCCTACCACCTCCTAACCACCTCATCATGTTGGTCCACTGTGACAAAGATGGATCACATGGTCCATGTGGAATGATATATAATATAGGTCTCAAGCCTCGAACCCACTCAAAAAAAAAAATACACAAAATGGATGCAAACCCAAAGTTTATCTTTCTCCTTTTTTTGCAATCCGTCAGTTGGCTCTTCATGTTAGCCAACAATAAGGTACACCAGTCAATAATTGTGGGCCATAAACACTCCACTACATAAAAAATGAGTGGCCTTAATGCCTGGTGCAATGAGGCTGACCCTGAGATTTGTGTAATAACAAGTACGACGATCTTTAAACTCAGGTTCTCGATTTCCCTCATGGGGAGTTGGCTCCCTAATTTATTTGTTCCTGCAACACTGTGGGTGGAAATGTAATCCTCTATGTTCATGCCATCCCCAGCCCCCCGAGATTTTAGATTCACTACCTTTCCCTGACAAGACAATCCTGTGATAAAATAGATATCATCTACTTCAATCCTCAATGGTTTCCCATTGATAATGAAGGCTTTTGTCTCCATATCCCAATAGTTTATGAGAATTTGGAGTAACCTCACTTGAGCCCTCATTCCTTTGAGAGCCCAAAATTTATAAAGGCCACAATTTTTTAAATCTAGTTGGGCCACTGCGGCTTTTTCCACTACTGCATCTACATCCTGATGCTCCCTCTCTCTCCATTCAAGCACCATCCTACCAAAGGAAAGTCAATTTTTGAGTTAAATTCATTAAAAAAATTGTTTTTGGACTTATACACTGGATGTAATGTTAACATTCACATGTAGGGCCACATATACGCGGGAATTATTTGTTTTTCCCACGTACATGTCTCCATATATGTGACTCGATGAACTATAGCTCACATACACCCTTATTTACATGTTGTGCCATCTAAAACTCCAAAAATGAGGACTAAATTGGAATTTTAAACCACTATAAATGAAGAGGAGGGGAAGGACACTTACTTGGTCCAGATGGTTGTCAATTCCATTGATCGTAGATCCCACAATCGACACTTGAAGATCGTGGGAAAAATGGTCTAAAATGCACTATGTGGGTGAAAAACTCAAATGGTATGGTAAAATTGTTCATTTTTACTATGATTAGGACATTTTTATCTACTTTCTATAGTTTATGCTAATTTTTTACCTAATGGACAAATAGTGCAGTGAAAGGAGTTGATTTTGGTGGTTCTTCCAGGGATTTTTGTAGTTTCTAACGTCATATCACCCGTTCGTAACTTCGACAAGTATTTTCTTTTACCAACATATAGGATAGGTTATCACTCCATTTTTCATGTTTTTATTTTCCTATGACTGTGATTTATATGCCTTAGTTATGAACCCATTTATTAGTGACACAAAACCTTCTTACTACTACTAGAAGTGTCATTATTGAGTGGCAGGGGCTTACAAAACATGGGTGCCCTAGTTAGAAATTTTGTGCCATTTGGTTCCCATGCATAAGTTATTCCATAGGACCAAGAGTCCCTTATAGTTCCAATATGAGTTTTCCTTTGAACCCCATATTCTCACTCACAAACATTCTAACCTGTATCTATGGGACTCCCCCCGAGTCTTAGTTAATCTCTTTTTTGACTCTCTAAAAAAGAGAAAAGATGGTCAAGTGAACTTGTATCTTTCACACTTGTTAAATGGCTTTGAAAGGACGTCTATTTGGTGTAAGTTTAACCCTTTTTAGACAAAGTGGACTAATCAAAAAAAGGAACACTCTAGTCGACATTGGCCAGAAGAGTTCTCCTAGGTATTTTTTATACTTGTTCCGGCCTATGGGACTAAATCTACGAAAAAGGGAATTATTTAGATTTAAGTTGTAATTGCATTCCATTATCTTTCTTGCAATATTGAGCCTATTTATGGTTCCCACTTTCTCATTATAAGTCTCTTACCTCAGTAATTTGCATCACTATACAAGAAGAGCCTTGTTTATATCCTTTGCATCTTAACACCCCGTACCCTAAGAGGAAACATTCCCTTGAGTGTACATTCACTACATGCACTTCCTTGCATTGAGCATAGGTATGTTGCATTGTTTGGAGCTAGTTTCTTACTCATGACACTCGTTTCCTCTCTTGTATCATAACATTTATTTTCCTATGAAAAAAAAAAAATGATGGATGAGAAAAAATATTATCTCATATTGGTAGAAGTTGTGTCACCTTTGAACAGAGAAAAAACTTTTGAGTTCACTATCATCCAAAGTTTGTCTTTAGTATGACTGTAGGAAGTTGAGATCATTACTTAGAGTTTACTCCATCGATTGGTTATTCTTCCAGTCCCTATGGAGAGTTCGTTAATGCCTCCTACATCATGAAGTTTCATCATCAAGTGTATTCTTCTTGAGTTATCCATATGTATCATGCTCTTTTTCAAAGGATGTCTATAAGCCTGTGTCGACCATTTCTCAGAACTCTTAACTTTGCATGTTGGCCATACCCCTAGTGTGTCTCAGAGTTACATGAAGTTGTAGTCCTACCATTCACCCTGGTCCTACTTTCATTGTAGTTAGGTAACCTTGAACCCAATAATAGACATCTCCTTATTGGTCATTGACTGGGGGGTTTCCCTTGTGTTACCGACAAGAAAAATATTCACACATTGGGATTCGTGAAATGTCTTGGATTCCATTAGCCTTATTGGTGGTTTCCTCACCTTTTTCGGTAGCCTTCCTTATTGTATACTATGCAGAGGGTATTTTTCATGCACTTCTCTCATCTGGTGCATGTGAAAGACACATAGGGTCATTGGTTCGTGAACATCTTATTCGTCTTAGTTCCTTCTAATCATCATGCTACTGCTTTGCACCTCGTATTGGCTTATGAGAGATGTTTTAATGCTCTCCTTTTAGTGGGTATCCTTCCATCAAATTTAGCTCATATATTCTAGAAGTGAGCCATAGAGTCATATGAGTACCTAGAGGCTTGCAGTCATTAGTGGCATGTTCTCCCACCATCGACAATTGGGAATACATCAATGTATCTTGATCGATGTATTATTCAATTGTTCAACCTTAACACCTTTATTCTCACTTGTAAGAATGTACTTGGTTCCTTGATACCTACTTTCATTACCGGTAGGTTGTCTCATGTTTGTTAACGATATACTTTAATGACCGGTAATCAAACGAAGTCTCAGTATGTTCTACATTAAATCCTCTATTCACATAATGTAGATTTGCACCTTTGGTGGATAGTGTAGAATAAATTCAACTTACAATAGAAACATTCCTATTATGTTGTTGTCTTTCATTGGACCAATACCTATATGAATTCAGTAATCATGGAGATTAGATTGTACTCCATTATATACAAATATCTTCAGATTGATTTTGAGACTAGTTTCCACTAGGCCTTGTTTGTGACTATGACAACCTATGCCATGTGTCTACTTTGTATTGCCTATTTATGGCCATGAACAACTATTTGGTATATTTCCACATGGATCTACAGTGTAATTCAAATTGGTAGCCATGTGTACAAATCCATTATGGATTGTAATATTTGCATGAGTAACTAGCACTTTTTTCTTAGTCTCCATTACTCCACTTCAGGGAATTATAATGTATTTCAGCCATTGCATATAATCCTCTAACCTCACACATTAGGGGGCATATGTTATAGAAAAATTTTCCTTGCCCCATGCAACTTTCTTTGATGGCCTTTCCATTTCCCTATGCAGACTTGAACTCCCTTGGTGTACCTTCTAGAGCCAAAAAACCATATTTTTCCACATATACACACCCTACTAATTAGACAACATGCGTATATGCAAGTTGCACCTCTACATCCCACATACATTGGGTTTGGTGCTCAAAATTTAAAAATTTGTGGGGTTTCCATGTCACGTCACGAGATCCATGATCCTTAACCTTCCATATACTAGAAACGTTTCGAATCGACCCTTCAGTTTCTTTTGAAGGCTATAAATTGAAACATATCCAAGCCATTGAGGAGAAGATAATTCAACTTTTGGAGAGAAAAGATAATCTGGAGAAATTTCACTTCGCATTGAGTCTGCATCCCTTTATCCTTAAAAGTATGAACACATTGTTCAACCCCCAAGCTCTTCCTTCTTTGATGGAGAACCTCATTGTCTCCTTTATATGAGCTTTCCTTTGGTGGAGGATTGAATTGGTGGAGGCCCAGCTGAAGGGACTTAGTTTCTCAGCTCCAATGTGTGCTAGTACAAATTTTTTTCGCATGTGTACTTATGTTGATTATTTTAATAGAAGTAATATTTTCTCATCCAATTGATATCTTGCAAATATTTGAATTATTATTCCATGGGAATATTTTTCATGAATGTTAATGGATTATGCTATTTAATATGCTAACATTATATATTATCACCATATTCTTGTGTATCTTGGTTTTTGAGGACAAGTTTCATGTGTAAATATTTGAGTCACATGCTCAACGATGGTATTCATCGAACGTATGAACTAGGTAGGCTCTTGAACTTCTCTTGTTAGAATTTTATTTATATAGCATACTT
Source organism: Picea engelmannii (assembly GCA_009831015.1). NCBI lineage: Eukaryota > Viridiplantae > Streptophyta > Pinopsida > Pinales > Pinaceae > Picea > Picea engelmannii. The sequence goes on along the minus strand of ML778386.1, from coordinate 976,402 downwards.
GGAATTGGGGTTGATTTCTACATGTCATTCCTTCTGGTGTGGTTTACCCCATGCCATAGAGATATTTTCCTCATAACATACCTCCATGTATTTGAATATGTTTAACTATTTGATGTATGTTTTAACAATTTGTATTATGTGTTAGAACTGTTGAATTCTTAATTGCTCAGAATGTTATTATGTTGCAATAAGATATAAGATCCATTGTCCGCAAGGTATTATACTCTTATGTTGTATTTATTCTAATTCACCATTTCCCACTCTTAAAACTAAATTTTTTGAAACACTTGTGGACAAATGCCTCTTGGAGATAATTTTTTTTAGATCCGAGAGTCTTATTAGAGAGAGAGAAGACTTACCCAATTTTGCACAATTTTCTTTGAGTGCAAGCATGGATTTAAGGCTCACCATGAGTCTTGTCCCCCAGGGTGACTCAACATCATTCCATTCACATCCTGTAACATCTCGAGGGAAAACAACTATAATTACTCAATCATGTTTTTATTATGCCCTACGGGGTTTTATACATAAAACAAATCCAATTCATGGTGTAATATTGTTGACCCAGGTTGGTTGTTAGAAGATGACATGTTACGGTTGGTAGGGTAGAGAAGTTGTCCATTTTAATCAAACATATGCTTGCAGTATCTTTCTTCTAATAATAGCTTCAAAATTTTTGGAGCTACTGGAATATATTGAACATTTGAACTCGGTACTAAATCTTGATCTTGGAAAATTCAAGGAACAATTATTCAACTACACTTGCATACATAACATAAATCCAATGATATAAATGAATTAACAATAAAATATGTATGTACTACAATCGACGTGAGAGAAATTCAAGGACTTCCAACAATATGGAATGAGATGGAATCTAAATAATTGTCAATTTGATATTATAATTCATTTTTTCCTGCATTTGAGCCAAAACTGTCATCTTGGGAAGCATAGAACAATCTAACCTCATAAATAATTTGAAGTAAATTTTATAAATTAATGGTGTGATTCATCATATAAAGAATAATTGATGCATTTAATTGAGTGAAGCACCAAATACTAACCTCTATTATTTCCTCTGCAAATAAAAGCCTTTTCAAAATATAAATGCAAATGTTTTAATTTTCATTTTGCAAATTAAATTGTCTTATGGTGCGTTATTACTTACACACTACACCAATGTGTCTCTAACTTAGAAAAATAATGTGTGTTTACTATCAATGCATTGAAATTTATTATGAAAATAAATCGATGTGTTATATGAACACACTGCTCCAGTGTGCTACTCACTATATAGTGCACCAAAAATGTATGTTTCGAAAAAGAAAACAAGACATGTATTTATCATCAATGCGCTAAGATATACAATGAAATAACGAGTGAGAATTTCATTTTTGGTGTGTATAAAGGAAAACCATATTCATTCTTTTATTTCTTTGCAAAAATTTAGAAGGGAGATTTGTGCAACATAGATTTATCATTAAAGACATCAGAGTCAATGGATTTTTTTGAAGAGACAAATTCGAGGTGGATTACTGTAGATCACGTAGAAATTTGCAGAGAATAAATTTCAAGTATCTTATTTCATTCTATTAATAATATTAATCTTTACCCTATTTGATTCAAACAATTTTTATTGCATTTCCGAAAAAAAAGGGTTTAATAGTTACCTTTAGTATTAGAAGCCCTTATTTCCTCACTGTTTTTTTCTCTCTTTATATATTTCACAAAGAGATTTTTTTTAAGAAAAATATTTTTATAGGGTTTTTTTGTTTATATATGGGTGTTTCCTATATGTTTCAATGATACCACTCATTACATTGGATCCCAAATCATCATGTCATTGTCGATTTTAAAAAAAAAACCTATGTCGTTAATGGTGTGCTATGTACATAGTAAGAGCACTAATGTGTATTTGTATGTCAATAGCACCACTTAATGTAAATTACAAATAATATTAAAATGGAAATAAATTTTTTTTTATATGGAAACTGTCATGTATTAAATTTGTTCACAGGTCGATGGTCCGTAATAAAAACTAATTAGGAGGTTGTGCTTTTATCAATTCATAAAGAACTAACCAAATACAAAAAAAGAACTATTATACTATACCAGTGCATATATATATATATATAGTTTATGCACTAGTGTGTACAAGTATGGTTGACATCCTGGTGTGTATTAAGTCATTATATTTACTGAGATCTTATCTAAAAAAAAATATGTAATTTTTATATCTGATGATTCCTAGATTTTTTTTTTTTTTTTTCAAGGGAGATTTTGAAAATTCCAAGGGAAAAACAAGGGGAAAACCAAGACATGTCGGTAGGGATGTCAAAACAAGTGTAGAAGAAGATGATAAAATAAATGAACATTTGTGTTGCAAGAAGATCCATCCCAACTAGAATGTGCAGATGAGGTATGCGATCATTTATTTATTGTTTTATGTACACCGAATTTAATTATCGCATGAAATAATAATTTTCAATTGTTTTGTTTCCGAAAAGAAAAAAAAATAGACCCCATTCAAAACATAAGATAGGACGATGAGGAATAAAAGGGTTGATCCCAAAATTTGTGAGTATTTATGTTTTCAAACTTTCTTAAGATTTCATGTTTGTTGTGGTCTTTTTATTTAAATAATTAATTTACACTTGTCCATGGATATCTTCTAATAGGTGCTAACATTAAAAGAGGAGCCAATCCATGAATTGATAAACATTGGGTTAAGTATGGGTTGTGAGTATATGTTGAAGTATGAAAGTTTAATTGAACAATTTGTAAGTAGATATGTTTCTTAACTTCCCTTGTTTTATAATTAATGAAACAACAGGAAAATGTTATATTGATATTATCGTATGTTCTTTGTCATGTCACATTAAGAATGCAAGAAACAAAGTATGGAATGCATCCAATAAAGGATATTTTGAGAGAATGTACGAAACATGGCTTTGCAAGAATGTGTATTGTTTATGAAAGACTTGGTGTAAGGTATGTTTTTTTATTTACATAATTATGTATATTCTACTATGTATGTAAATGTAGATATACTTATTATAGTTTATTTATATGTTTGTAGATGGAAGATGAAGGGGTGGAACATAAAAATCAAGCTGATCAAGAAAACATTAGGTTAAAAAACCAAAGTACAATATCGCCTACAAATGATGAATAAATGAGGCATGCATGTAGCTCGAGCGATGACTACAGTTCAATTGATGAATGTTAAGCAATATAATTGAACGTTGTTGCAAGTTGTATGTTTTGGAATATTTGTCTTTGAAAATCAAGGATTTTGTTTAATGTACTTGACATAATGTCCCAATTGCATGAGAACATGTTACCAATAAGTGTAATGATTACATATTGGTTTCAATTTGATTATTGTGGACCTTTAGCTTGTCCCTTTTTGTATGATAATGGGTCTCTTATTCATATATAATAAAATGGGTTTCTTATTTTATTGCATTGTTGAATGTTGTAAAATGCTACGTTGTTGAATAATTAATATGTGAATGGTTGTTATTATTACAAATAACATTTGTGCAATTCATTGTATAAAATATTAATGCAATCATTATATCGAAATGCAATAACAAAAATATAAAACCATATTGTTATAAAAAAAAATCGATTTTGAAATGATTAATTGAAAATTTGTAACATAAAAAAATTAATTAAAATATATACATATCAACTTGCATTGTATTATTTTGAACTCACTAGACTGTGCATGCCATAATATAAAGAGTCATACACACTGATGCACATTAATTGTAATAACACATCTATATGAACTATTGATAAAACACTTTGTTCCGTAAACGATATAACATACAACAATATTTATCGTTTCAAAATTTTATGGTGCTCATTTTTAAAAGATACAATGGGGAACTAAACATAATGTATTCATTGATGCATTACGTTTATTATGTCCTCTAAATATAATTTACACAATAGTTCCTTTAATATAATATAAACACTAGTTCTTGGTAAAAATAATGGTGTCAACATCTCACCTTGAATATTCGAAATTTTACTACCCTTCGATGCACATGGTAAAACAAACACTCTAGTATGTACTAATTATACAATAATTGGATCACATGCTATATTAAACACACCAGGTCTCAGGATAACTTAATCACATAGATGCTCACTGTAACGTAAATGCATCGGTGAGTACTAAAACTAAAAAGCATTGGTGCTTCATATGAAAACAAAGAATAATCAGTGCATAAAAATTATAAGAGCATTGATTCTCTATATATGAAAAAAAATAAAAAAATAGGTGCATAATAATTATATTAATGCACTCAGGTGTTTGTATTATATTAACACAAGGGATTGAGATTTCTGACGGATAGTGACTTCCCACTGTGGTTAACATGGGAAGTAGTTTGATTGTTGATGTATCATAGACAATGACTTCCCATTATGGTTAACATGGGGAGAGGTCTAGGGCAGTCTCTCTTCTTGAGGGTTACTCAAGAAGACTGGTCCGCCTCGCCGGACAACAATTTCTCATTGTGGTTAACATGAGGAATGGTCTGTTTTGGAGGTTGATGCAGGACATTCTTTTCCTCTTATGGTTAACAGAGGAAATGGTCCGGACAGTCATTCCTTAGGGTTTATACATTCTCTCCAGGGTGCACTTTAATTAGTGTAGGAGGAATGGCCCAGGGTGGGGAATGGTCCAGGCTCAGCAATCAGGGACAGACATTCCTTAGGGTTTTACATTCTCTCTGGGGTGCACTTTGATTAGTGTAGGAGGAATGGCTGAGGGTGGGGAATGGTCCAGACTCAAACATTCCTTAGGGTTTATACATTCTCTCTAGGGTGCACTTTGATTAGTGTAGGAAGAATGGCCCAGGGTGAGGAATGGTCCAGGTTCAGAAATCAGAAACAATCATTCTTCCTTGTTTGAGAAGAATAGGGAAGATAGACCATTGTTGATGTTCTATACTGAGGGCAGATATTCTTTCAGATCTCACAGATGTGAGTGAAACATTGGCCCATATGATTCAATTTATTCTTAACAATATTTTCAGTGCAGGATGTCATCAAATGATTACTATGGAGACTGTCTGTCTCCAGAAAGTAGAGATATACTATTGTGGTGGATATGTTCCACTAGTTGTGACTATGTGTCACGTAGTTGTGTACTACCATGGATAGACACAGTTGTGTTCTATCAATTGATATTGTACCAGTTGTCATAGGAGATTATCCAGTTGGATAATAATGACGGTGCTCGTGATACTACCAGTTGAATGGTCTGTTTGTGCTCAAGACCATACCTCCCTAGTTAGGAGGGAGTGTTAATATTATGGTATCTTTGGGAGGTATGAACCTCTATTGTGACCTATGACAAGATTAGAATATTTTGGAAGGAAGCAAAGAAGTGAAGGAAACCCTAGACAAGTTGTCGGCTACAGAAATATATTTAATATGAATTTATTAGTACCCAGGAGGAGAAGTCTACCCAGACTAATATAAATGCAGGGCGCCAGTTCTCATTATACACATATCAGCAGTTGCAGAGAGAGCTAGATCTTCACAGGTGCAGTGGCAGTTTTGTGCGCAAGTCTCTGGGAAAGTGTGTGTCATCTTCTGGGAGGGAATATCTGATCATCTTGGTTTCTATTCTTTCTTTGTGCATTAGCCTCTCTTGGCTATTGTATTTCTACGAGGATTCTCTTCTCTTTCAAGGTCAAGGTGCTCAGAGGGTGGCTTCGGCCTATGGTTGGGTGACGAGGGTATCTTCAATTGTAAAATGAGCACAATCTTTTACGGTGCTCATTTTTCAAAGATACAATGGGGAACTAAACATAATGTATTCATCGATGCATTACGTTTATTATGTCCTCTAAATATAATTTACACAATAGTTCCTTTAGTATAATATAAACACTAGTTCTTGGTAAAAATAATGGTGTCGACATCTCACCTTGAATATTCGAAATTTCACTACCCTTCGATGCACATGGTAAAACAAACACTCTAGTATGTATTAATTATACAATAATTGGAGCACATGTTATATTAAACACACTAGGTCTAAGGATAACTTAATCGCATCAATGCTCAATGTAACGTAAATGCATCTGTGAGTACTAAAACTAAAAAGCCTTGGTGCTTCATACGAAAACAAGGAATAATCAGTGCATAAAAATTACAAGAGCGTGGATTCTCTACATATGAAAAAAAGAGAGAAATAGGTGCATAATAATTATATTAATGCACTGGGGTGTTTGTATTATATTAACACATCGGGGCTAATTATGGGTAAAACTAAATTTTTTTATTTCAAAGGTCACAAAAATAAATGCCTACCTTGGATATCTATTCAAAATAGGGTGATTTTAAATTGGAAATATGAATCGGGAGGGGGGTTCATCAAAAATGTTTTAAGACACTCTTTTATATATATTAAAATTAAAAGTATTATTTAATATCCTATCCATGTAAATGATATTTCACAGTTTACTAATTGTACCCCGTATAACCACAAAACCACATTAATCTTTTCATTCAATTTTCTCCAAAATTTCAAATAGTCAACCACTTGTTCTCTAAAGGTTTCATTTTCTCACCACCATCACAATATTGATCTTTAAGCTATGTCTTCCACTACACCTCATTGTCATCCATTAGTGGAGTCCACCCTCCAAGGATTCTAATTTATTGAAACTTATACTCTATTTTTTGTTATCTCATAAACCTCATTGGACCAGGCCACATGCTATTGCACACTCAAAACGCATGTGAAATAATATGTTCTATAAGTCCATATTAAAATTAAGGAGATGAAAAAAAAAAATTAAAATGTGCACCATACCTTCGAAATTCCCACTAAGAGATACACAAATGCATGGCACATTTGCATTAATGGAGGAATAATAAGTGCTTAGTATAAAAAATGTCAACATTTTTTAAAATGTGGGAAATTAATAACTCGTTAGAGTAATCAGGGCTAGGCCTGAGATCAAAATCACTAGCTACCACTATAACCTAAGAGTATGTCCAACAACTCGTGAGACAATATACCAATAACTTATGACTTAACAAGAGACGATATATTTGAAGACATTTCGTCACCATTAAAAAATATGTTTAAGATGTAGTTGATGCCCATACATCATTAAATTCCCTAAAATTAGTTCCTAGATAAATAATTACTCACCTAAATGAATAGGCACTAGTACATTTGGGTCAAATTCTGATGGCGTGTTCATAGCAATTTCCACTTTATATTTTCGGTAGAATGACAAACATCGAACCCCCTCAACGTCGTTTCACATGACGTCATTTTTTTGATGACACAGATATCGTCGTTGTTGAAATGTTTCATGTGGAAACGTGTCTTCTTGGACTTCACCGTCCAAGCCCACTATGGACGTCTCTAGAGTGATGTCAAGACATCTCACTTGCAACGTCTCACTTGCAACATTGACACCATGACATCATTGCTAGTAACATCGGAAGATCGATGGATGGTAACATTCATCTTCCAACATGTATGCTATAACCGCAGCGTCTTACCTACGACGTTGATGCCATGGAAGTGATGCTAGTGACGTCGAAAGATCGACGAAAGGTAATGTCGGTCTACTGACATGTATGCTATATCAACGACATCTCGCATGCGACGTTGACTCCATGGCAGTGATGCTAGTCACATTGGAAGACCGACGGAGGGAAACACCGATATTCCAACGTGTATGTTATATCAATGACGTATCACCTATGAAGTTTACACTATGGAAACGATGCTAGAGACATCAAAAGACTGACGACCTATAGGTGTTTTAAAAAAAAACAAAAAAACAAAACAAAACAATATCAAAGAGGATTAAAAGTTAATAATAACATTCAATAATCAATATGAGATCTCAAGCTTATGATCACCAAGATGTACAGTGATTGAACTAGAGCCATTTGTTTCCCACTCTCTCAAATTCATGAAGATTTTTCTCCCATATGTTTGATGATATAACAAACTAATATAGCTTAGGTCATTACAAATGAAAAGTAAGAAAACAACATGGGATAAAGAAATGAAGGGAAAAAAATTTAAAAACCTTTGAGAAGATGCATGTAGTTCAATGTAATAATGTTTCATCATCAAGCATTCCTTAACAATACCATGGAAACTATTAAAAAAAGAACTAGAAGGATTGAGATATTTGAGACTTGCAACACATCATTCAAGCACTAGAATAGGTAAGATATCCAAGCTAGATCATCCCAGAAAAGAAACACATTGCTCAGGGAGGCTATGAGCTAGAAAATGAAATAAATGATTAACCCACTCCATAATAAATCACAAGAGAACAATAACCAACCTCTTGATTTTGAAATGAATACAACAGATATCCAAGAAAGATGTGGATATGTGTTTTTATTATCCATTGGAAATGCCAATTAATTATGAAGGCTAATGCATGCTTCTAAAGGAAAAACTCATTTTCTCTCACCAAAATCAATTTCTATAGATGTAAATGATTACATCATTCTTCCTTGGTTGTCAGCAATGCTTCACCACATTTGAAAAACAACCTGCAAGTAAATAATCTAGAGAAAGAAATAATGGGCATCGAAGAATGAAGAAAGATATTAAGGAGAGAAACGTCTTTCCTGTTAAAGATAAAGAAGGAAAATGCATACCAAAGCATGCAATGCCCTCTCAAACAATGCAGTTTATCCTTGGAAGGATAAATTTAATAAAATGAATGCATACCTATTGTTTAGAGGATAAAATTCTCTAGTCATTTCCTTTCCCATTCACCCTAGTGCATCCAACAATATCTTTTGGCTTGTTGTGTAACATCCCGCTCTGGTGCACTGAACGAACTTATTCTTTGAGGACACTTGCTCGCAAGTGATCTGGATTATTATGCTATTAAAACTCTTGATTTTGATTATGAGGCGTTATGGGTTGTTGATATGTTGTTTTACTACATTGACATAGACAGATGCTATTGAATCGGTTTTACTGAGTGTGAAGGATTTTGGAATTTGAGGATGCAGAGGGATCGATGGAACCCCTTGGACTCCAGATCAAGTCAGGGAGTGTACCTTTAGAGTTTGATTGTTTTACTGTGATATTAGTGCATATGATTACATGATATGATGTGGATGTGTTTTGACATGATTTGTTGATGATGCAGGTTGACGATAGCTTGTCGACCAGACTCACATATGGAGTAAAGGAGTCACACACAACTACCAGAGATGTTGAGGGAGAGGTGTGGACAGCAGCCCTACCACAACCTACTAGCACTCCCTCCATGACTCGAACTGTAGGTTAACAATTACCTAGTTCGAGAGGACCCACAATGTCGTGAGGGAAGAATGAGACAGTGGCTCACGATGATTCTAAGGGGCATGCAATAAGGCGGGGGCCTTGTTCCTTAGAGGCCCTTAGTCTCCCACAAGTTCACCTAGCGGAGTGTTGACTCCAGGGTTTATTGATGTCTACCAAACAGTCAAGAGGCGAGTGGCACCCTTGGAGCACGTAGTGCGTCCTGAAGGGAACGCCGCGCAAGGCAACAGATGAGGCAAGTGGCACCCTTGGAACACCTAGTGCATCTTGAAGGGCACGTCACTTTGATGATGATAGAGGGATGAACCTAGATGGCCCTAAGATAAATAACATGTTAAGAAATTTTTAAAACAATTTTCCTAATTAATTGTCACCAAGTACAAAATCTAAAGTTTAAGTCTAAACTATGCTAATGGTAAAATTTTATCGCTCAAAAAAAGGGGTGTGTATATATATATATATATATATATATATATATATA
>ML778386.1:924627-935152 GCA_009831015.1 Picea engelmannii | reverse complement strand
GTTTTTGTTTAAATTGAGATTTTTATGCTCGTTTTTAACTTTTGACATATACTCTTGTAATAAATGACTCATACTAAAGAGAATGTCTTAAGTTTGTCTCAAAGCAAGCCAAGGAATGGAACTTATTTGAAAAGGTTGATTCTCTAACTCATTATAATTATCAAGATTTTAATAGGGGCCCTTTAAATTTTGTGAAAATATAAGGGGAGTTGTTGGGGCCCAACAGGATGTCGCCATTGCCAGAGCACGTTCAAAATGATATTTCCGTCGTCATTATGCCTTGTGGGCGTTCCAAGCTGAGCCTCGACGAGGTATTCCTCTTTTTCTAACCATAGTATCTTGGGGGTGAGTGAGAGTACAGATCGTGTGCAAGGATAAGCACGAAATCCAGGACGCGGGCGGTGGCCAGTTCAGAGCACGAGCATGTCGGCTCTGTCTCGACACACACGAAGATAAGCTTCTCAGAAAATCCTTGTCGAGATGCAACGAAAGGGTGGTGAGCCAGGGCAAGAGGAACGCAGAGCTGCACCAGAGCCTCCAAGCGAGGATCAGAGCCGAGGCCGGAGCATATGAAAACACATAACCAGATGCTGAGATCCCTTGACCGCCTTTTACCCCCACCATGCTGAGTACACCAGGGTCGTAAATGGTCGCGCAAGGGAGGAGTCCCTCCATCGTTATGCTGCTGCTATGGCCGTCCACCATCGTAAATGATGAGGCGTGGGTGGCGGCCATCGGCATTTAAGCCCAGGCTTAGTGCTAAGCCTGGTGGCACCTCTTCGCCGCGTGTCACCCCATTCGGGGCCGTAAAGTCTTTGCTAGCAAGGTATCTGCACTGCCTAGAGAGATCTGTCTCTCCCGAAACGTGGGCCTGACAGTAGATGATTTCTGCCTTTGCGTCAATTCCAGTATTTTCCAGGTGATCCGCAACCTTGTTAGCTTCTCGTTTCACGTGAGAGGGGATGAGGGTGAGATTGGGGTTGATGAGATCCCCGAAGTCTTCCAGGAGTCCAAAGAGTCTCCAACTAGGGGAAATCCTCCAGGGGGGCTGACCATTAAGGATTCTGGATATGAGTTGAATTATTACTTGTGAGTCTCCTTCAATGATTAGTCGAAGATGTTGATTTTGCACTGCGTCTTGGAGGCCTTTTACAAGGCTTGTAAGCTCCGCTACATTGTTCGTGTTTTCTCCCAGAAAACCTGCAGTCATATGAATAATCTTGCCCGTGTGGTCCCCGAGGACAGCCCCAAAACCAGCTGGTCTAGGGTTACCCCTAGAGGCCCCATCGAAGTTAAGCTTGAGGAGTCCGAATGGGGGTGGGGTCCAGACCGTGGGACTGTTGGCTTGCCTGTTTTTGGATTTCCTCTGTGTTTGCATACTCAATTGCAAGTTCCAGCCTTCAAGGATGATCTTCTCCTCTGGCTTACACTGCATATCTTCTTGGATCCAGGATTTACTGTGAACGGTTTCCCAGATAAGCCGTGTAACCCTTTCCCAGGTAGTGAAAGGGGGGGACGATTTGGAGTTGAAGACTCGTTTATTTCTTTCTTTCCAGATTGACCAGAGTGTAAATCCCGGGAGCAACTTCCAGATGCACTGGAGAATTGGGTTGTGGAAGGAGACAACGTCCCAATTAACTAGGGTGTCCCAAACACTGCTACGGTTCCATTGGGATCGTCGCATGGCTTGAGCTCCCCAGTCCCAAAGCTGTTGACTGTAATGACAGTTGTTGAGGAGGTGTTCCATGGTTTCCTCACTTTGCTGGCAGAGGGTGCATCTAGAAGGGCCTGTGAAGCCTCTCTTCAGGAGGTTGTCCCATGTGAGGATACGGTTTTGAGCTGTGAGCCATAGAAAGAAGGAAATCTTGGGCCAGATAAAAGGTTGCCATACTTTGCTCCAGATTGATTCAGGGGCTTGGCCTGGGAGAATCCCTTGAAGGTGATAAGCTTTCTTGACCAAAAATATGCCTGCGGTGGAGTGGCCCCAACGAAGTATGTATGACCCTTCTCTTATGGGAATTTTCTTGTATTGCATGCATTCCTGCCACGTTTTAAGGTCGAGATCCTCAAAAATCTGTAAGTCTGTTCTGCTGGTTTTCCATTGTCTCCAAGGTTGTCTTCCTTGAGTTGGGAGCCAGAAATCATTAACCTTTTTGAAGTTGTTTTGTTGTAGCTTAATTTTGAGAGGGTGGAGGCTTTCCAGATCATCAAGAGGGGGTAGTTGTTGCCACGAATCCTGCCAGAATAGTGCACTTTCGCCGTTTCTTACCTCCCAGAAGGCATGCTGCTGTATTAGGGGACGATTCCGCCATGCGGTGTTCCAAATGTTGGATCCTTGCATATGTTCATTGAATCTGATTAGTTGGTCAGATTGTGCATTTGGGGTGTACTTTTGTTTCCAGAGTTGCGCCCAGAGTTCTTGCGGATGTTGCAGCCATCGCCACCACATCTTGGCTCCCATGATCTTGTTCATCTTCCCCGGGTCTCGGATACCCAGCCCTCTGAACTTTTTGGGTTTGCAAAGTTTGCCCCATCTAACTAGAGCCCATTTCTTATTGTTGTGGTGTCCCTTCCATAGGAAATTGCGTTGGAGACTCCTGATGGATTTAATGATCGAGATAGGCACGGCCAAAGCAGTAAAGAGGTACATGGGCAGAGCTTGCAGGACTGACTTGAGCAGGACCAGTCTGGCAGCAATATTCAGTGGTCTGAAGGTCGAGTTGTTCAACCTGTTAGCTATGGATAAGAGCAGACTGTCCAAAAAAATAGACTTCGCTGACTCTCCAGTTAGGGGGATACCTAGGTAAGTAGAAGGGAGGGAGCTTCTGGAAATACCTAGGAGTCTTAAGAGGTGAGCCTGAACCGGGGCTGGCGTGTTGAAAAAATAAAGCTTTGACTTATCCAAATTGAGCAGCATGCCTGAGGCGTCCGAGAAGTCAGAGAGGATTGAGTTGAGCTTGGTGGCTTCTCTAACCGTGGGGGTATTCATGAGGAGGGTATCATCGACAAACTGGTTGTGCGAGGGCGCCGGGTGGAGGTCATGGATTGGAAGCCCAGTGAGAGAACTTTCCATGACTGCTACTTTGAGATAGCGACCTAGGCCTTCGGCCATGATAACAAAGAGGAAAGGAGAGAGGGGGTCGCCTTGCCTGATGCCTCTAGTAGAGTGAAAAGTTCGGGAGGGTGTGCCATTAACAAGGATGGAGAAGAAGGGATAAGAAGTGAGCACGAGAATCCAATCGACCCAACTATCGGAGAAGCCAAAGGATTCCAAAACCGAGCGCATATATTGCCATCTTAATCTGTCAAAAGATTTTGAGAGATCAAGTTTGATAAGCATACCTGGTGTGTTGCTCGTTTTTAAGGAGTGGATTACCTCATTGGCCAGGATGACGCTATCCATGATCTCGATTTGAGGCGATTGGCAATAATCTTTGTAATTATTTTAAAGATGACATTGCAGAGGGAGATTGGTCTGAACTACTTCGGGTTGGTGGCTCGTTCCTCCTTGGGGATGAGAGTGATGAAAGTTGCATTTAGAACGGAGATAACTTGACCAGATGTTCTTGATTCTTCTACAACCCGCCAGACATCTTCCTTGATCATATCCCAACAATAATGGAAGAAATCCGTTGTGAATCCATCCGGGCCTGGTGCCTTACCTGGGGGCATGTTCTTTACTGCAGAATCCACTTCAGCCTGAGAAATAGGCCTTAGCAGTGCCCTGTTCTGCTCAGAGTTAATTAACCTGGGAATGTGGCGGGTGACTTTATGGATAGCCTCCTCCCTGTTTGTGTTGGTCGCTGTGAGGAGATCTTGATAGAATGAGTTAAGATCTTCCGCTATTTTCTCATGATCCCTTATTGGGGTACCTTGGTCATCTTCTAGCTGTGTGATGCGATTAATGTGTCTCTGGTGCGTTATTTCCCTATGGAAGAATTTTGTATTGTGCTCCCCTTCTTTAAGCCATTGAACCCTGGAGTTTTGCCTCCATAAGATCTCCTCTTGTTATCTGCAGACCTCTAAGTCCGCCACTAGTTGTTCCTCTTCCCGCACCAGGTTCTGAGTTCTAATCCCCGCTATAAAAGTGCGTTGAAGTTATTCTAGTTGATTCTCGATTTCCCTCTTCCTGAGGAGAATGTCTCCAAAGGTGGACTTGTTCCATCTTTTTAAGAGTTGTTTAAAGTTCTTGAGGCACTGCTAGAACTTGTACATGTGAGTGCCATGATCTATTTCTACTTGGCCCCACCAAATGTGAGCTAGCTATTGGAAGTTTGGGTGAGTAAGCCAAAAAATTTCGAATCGGAAGCGCTTGGGCCTAGGGGGGAGCCCCGGGTCAAGACAAAATTCTATGGGCCGGTGATCCGACCCAGATTTTGGCATGATATTTGCTTCCATTGCCTGGTCGCTTTCAAGGAGGGCTTCGGTCACTAGAAAGTGAACCAACCTACAGGCCACATGCTAGTGCCATGTTCTTCTGTTGGTAAATATTCCATTCTGGGTTTCCATATCCACCATATTTAATTGCTCTATTAGGGTTTTGAACTTACCACTGTCCTGCTCTAGCTGCTTTATCCCTCCACTTTTTTCCTCCATCGTTAGGATCATATTGAAGTCGCCCCCTACAATCCAGTGCGGCATGCGTATGAGGGCTTGAAAATAATGAAGGGTTTGTATGAAGTTTTCCTTATCTTGGATAGATTGCGGGCCATATACATTTGTGATGGCTCCTTCCTTAGAGGAGGCTACAACTTTGAAATAGGTAGTTAAAGTGTCCCTAGTCGAGAAGGGATGAATCAAGGTGACCGTCTACGGATTCCAAAGGATGGCCAGTCCTCCTGCCACACCCACTGAGTCCAGAGCGAGGAATTCCCCACCCCTCCAGCTGCTTCGAAAAATATTTTCCGCCTCCCGTCCTGCACATTTGGTTTCCTGCAGTAGTAGGATATCTGGATTCTCTGTTTTAATACATTCTCGGAGGATCCGTTGCTTGGATCTTACATTAAGACCTCTGATGTTCCAAGATATTGTCTTCATCATGTGGATGGTGGAGGGGGGTCGAGGTATCCCTCCGATAGCCTTTGTATCTAGCCGAAATTGATCATTAAGTGCCATGCCTCCTTAATGAGTTGTTGTGCTGGTTTGCGTCCTCGCCTCTTGTTTTCCTTGGTAGATTTTTTGGTCTCGGAGCTGGGATCCATCGAGATGCCCAGCCTAGCTGTGGAGCCCGCCGTGGAGTTGGTGAATACTTTATGCACTTTCCGTAGATGTTCTACTAGGATATGTTGCAGATCTTTCTGATTGAGGGCTTCCTCCAGTTTTTCTAGGTCTATTTTTGCCAAATCTGTTTCATCCATAAGCATATTGGTTTCTTCGTCCCTGTCGGACTGTGTTACCTGAGTTGTTTCCTTTGGGTGAGTTGTATGTGACTCTTCGGGGCGCTTACGTTTCTCTTGCATAGATGCTTGGAGGGGGTTATGTAACTCCGTCTCTTTCGGTATCTCATTCAAAGCGTCAAAGGAGTTCTTGGAGGGTAACTTTGGGGCCGAGCTCTGGTTCTGTTTTCTTGGAGGATTCTTTCTCCTTCCTGCGACACTGGTAAAGTCGTCCTTCTGCTTGGTTTCAGATGATTTAGGAGCTGAGGCTTTCAAGGGGCAGTCTCTAAACAAGTGGTCGTGCTCATGACACTTCCTGCATCGAAAGGGTATATTTTCATAGTCGATTGTCTGGTTCCAGTCCTCGTCTTGGTATTCCAGTGTGATAGATCCTGGTAGGGCTTTCGATATGTCCATGTAGATACAGATGCAGGCATATGATGTGTATTTTCTTATTTTTGTAGCTTCTGAGGCTTTTACATATTGTCCCACCATGTTTCCTATGCCCATTAGTATTTCTTCCAGCCATAATTCCTGGGGCAGGGAGTATAGACGGATCTAGACTGGTGCCCATGAGAAATCCTCTATCTCTGGACTGAATCTGTCGATCCAGAATCTTAGAAATAAACCCGCTGAGTTGTAGAAGTATGGTCCATTGTCAAATATTTTGTCCTTGTCCTCAAGGTTATACAAGATAATTGTAAAGAAACCCTTGGAGCTGAGCTGGACCTCATAATCTCCTTTAGGGTTCCACCATTCCTTAATCCACCGAGTGAAATCTCTCTCAGCCAGCCAAAGGCCTAGGAATTTGCCTATTAGTGCATGGTCCATCATAAACTAGGTGTGTTCCCCCACCCTAGTTGACTTAATACGGTAAAGTGGCGGTTTTTCCATTTGAGGAATACACTTACCTGGCAGCCAGTTTTTGGAAGTTTATGGACGAGATGTACTGGACTCGTGTTCCATTTATTTGCTGAGGCTTTGCTCCTGTGTAAAGAGCTTCTCCCTGAGATGCACCGGCGGTTCGAAGGCCGACCTCTTAGCATGGATCCCAATTCTGTCGTTGGCGACTATGTCGCTGTACGAGGGGGGTTTCCCCCCCTCATCCGTGCTCATTGTTGGAAGTGCAAGAATCACATGAGGGACTAGTCTGCAGAGTGGAAAAGTAGGTGGCATGGCGTTAGCACCAGAGTGCGCATGAAACGGTCACGGGGCACTGTTGCAGCAGAGCGCTAGGGTTCACAAAATCGCGATCGTCATAAAATGAGGTCGTTTAGCAAGAAATTTATCTTATGAACCCGTTTAAATATATATGCAAACAACCTTTAATCTATGCAACAACAATTCAGTCTATGTATGCAACTTATGTCTTCAGAAACAAAGCATTTGACAACTCAAAACAAACAATGTGTTTGTATTTGAAACCCGATCCTTCCTTATAACTCCTTTGGAAACCAAAATTGGTTCCTTTAAGTACCATTTTTAATTCTTTTGAGGATATATGAAAATGGAGTGATGAAAATATGATGTAGGGGAAAGATAGGATATTTATCATTGCTTAGCTTAGGAAGAATTTCTCAAATTTAAAGCATTAAAAAGGAAAATATATACTAACTTGTTTGCTCATTGTGTTTTGCCTGACTGAAGCTAGATGGAATGTTGTTGTAAGTCTTCAATTTCCTCTTGTATTTCTTTTTCTTATTATCTCAGGTCCCTCTGCTGATTGGAATTGATATTCTTCTCAGGTCTCTTGCTGAATGAAATTGATATTTTCCTCAGGTCCCTCTGCTGAATGGAATGGATACTTTTCTCAGGTCCCTCTACTGAATGGAATGGATACTTTCTCAGGTCCCTCTGCTGGATGAAATTCCTTTTTTTAAATGCATGTTGTCATCTGTAGAAGGCTTGAAAGGTTTTCAAAATATATACCTTATCCCCCTCAGCCTTATTTATTGACTTGTCCTCAAGTCTCAAAGATAAGTATTTGTAAAAATTTTGAAGCTGAAAAATGAAACTAGAAGTTAATAATGAAATTTATATATATATATATATATATATATATATATATATATATATATATATATATATATATATATATATATATATATATATATATATATATTGAAGAATTTTGGTTGGCCAATGTTACTTGGTTTTCCAATCAAAATTCGAGTTTATATTGTGCGAGTTTCTTGGATTTTCACAACTAAACTCCCTTTTTCTTTTTCTCTTTTTTTTCTTTTTTTATTTATTTTATTTTATTTTTATTTTTATTTTATTTTATTTTATTTTATATATATATTTTTTTATTTTTTAAGGAGAATGTGAAGGAGACACATGATTCTGTCTCTCCAATACTTCCATCTCATTCTGTTGAGATATCTGCTGCAGAAAGTCTTCCTTGTTTACAGGCTTATTGTAGAGCTTTAGCCTATGTCCATTGACTATGAATGAGCTTGCCTCGTCATCTATTGTTTGTATTTTGACTGAGCCATTGTCATATGCTTCTTCAATCTCATATGGACAAAGCCAATGAGTTGTAAATTTAGCTTTGAAATCTTTGAATTTTGAATCAACTAACAAAGCCTAGTCTCCTTCTTTGAATTGTTTCTTCTTGATGTACTTATCATGCCAATGTGCCCTTTGTTGTTGTATCAAAGTGTTGTGTTCAACTGTTGCCTGTATCATCTCATCCAATTGATTTAATTGCATGATCATCTCTTTTCGTGCTTCAGAAAGATCTATTCCTAAATCGGCTGCTAGTTTAAAAGTATGAATTTGAAATTCTATTGGTAACAAAACTTGCTTACCATAGACCGATTCTATTTTTATAGGTGATTCTATATGCCCATAATGCTTCTTGAATCTTGTCTGGCCAATCTTTTCTATGTTTTTGGACTGTCTTGGTCATGATTGCTTCTAAAGTTTTGTTAGTAGATTCCACCTGTCCATTTGCTTGTGGATGATAGGGTGTAGATTTTTTATGCTTGATCTGATATTTGCTTGCTAAGTCTTTCACCATTTTAGAAGTAAATTGTGCTCCTTGGTCTGTTACAATCTCCCGGAGTACTCCAAATCTGACAAATATTTCTTCAAAGAGGAAGTTGACCACTGACTGTTCTGTAGCTCTCACTAATGCTTTAGATTTCACCCACTTTGTAACATAATCAATACATACTAAGATGTACTGCTTCCCTTTTGATGGTGGATTTATTGGACCAATGAAATCAAGAGCCCATTTTTCAAATGGCTCAATGTGAACTTGTGGTTTGAGAGGCATCCCATCGGTTGGAAGTGGTTTTCCCATCCTTTGGCAACTATCACAACTTCGAACATATTTCTTGGAATCTTTGAAGATGGATGGCCAATAATACCCTAAATTGAGTATTTTGTATGTCGTCCTCTTATCTGCAAAATGACCACCAGAAGGTTCATCATGGAAATCTTTTAGTATTTCTAAAATCTCATCTTGTCTTACACATCTTCTAATTATGAGGTCATATATTGTATAAAAGAGATCTCCATCAATCCATGTGTATCTAGCACTTTGTTTAATTATCTTTTTCTTTTCTTTAGATGTGAGAGATGGAGGTAACATCCATGATGATAAATAGTTGGCTATATCAGCATACCATGGAGTTATAACTGAAATTGCAAATAGGTTCTCATCGGGAAAATTATCTGAGACAGGAACAATCTCACCAGGGGTTTTTAATTGAGATAGGAAATCAGCTACTTGATTTTCCTTTCCAGGTCTATTCAAGACTGTGATGTTGAATTCCTGCATCAATAACAACAATCTTGTTATCCTGCCATTAGTAATAGGTTTGTTCATGATATATTTTATGGTAGAATGATCTATATGGATAAAGACTTCATAACCAGTGATGTAGTGACGAAATTGATTCACAACATGTACTACTGCCAACATTTCTTTCTTTGTGACTGTGTAATTCAACTCTTCAGGGGTTAGATTTTTTCTAATGAAGTAAATAACATAAGTCATAAGATTTTCCTTTTGATCCAATGATGCCCCTATTGTAGTATCTGATGCATCTGTAGAGATGTGAAATGGCAAAGCCCAATTAGGCCCTCTTAATATAGGTGATGTTGATAGCTTGTCTTTGAGCTTCTGAAAGGCATTTTGACAATTAGTATTCCAATGAAAATGTATATCTTTTGCAAGTAATTTGAATAATGGCAAAGCTATTTTACTAAAATTTTCAATGAATCTTCGGTAATAGCCTGCATATCCAAGAAATCTTCTCACATCTTTTTGGATGATTGGTTCTGGTAGATTTACAATGATTTGTATTTTTGCAGGATCCACTGTTATTCCTGATGATGAAATATGATGACCCAATACTACTCCTTCAGTTAACATCATAAAACATTTTTCGTTGCTAAGAGACAAATTTGTTTCTATGCATCTTATTAGGTATTTTTTCAAGTTTTTCAAGGATTTGTCAAAAGAATCACCATGCACAGAGAAATCATCCATATATACCTCTACACATTCATGTACTAAATCAGCAAAAATGGCCAGGACTGCTCTTTGAAAAGTAGTTGGAGCATTACATAAACCAAAAGGTAATAACTTATAAGCATATGTACCCCATGGGCATGTAAAAATAATTTTGTCCTGATCCTCTAATACTATATTGATTTGGTTATAGCCACTAAATCCATCTAGGAAGGAAAAATATTTTTTTCCAGCTAGTGAATCTAAGACTTGATCTATGAATGGTAATGGAAAATGATCTCTAAGTGTCGCTTTGTTCAATTCTCTATAGTCTACACAAATTCCCCATTTCCCATTTTTCTTAGGTACAACAACTAATGGAGAAACCCATTGACTGTCAGAGATAGGGTAGATGAATCATACCTTTAATATTTTTTGTAATTCTTCTTTGACTACCTCTTTCAATATTGGATTCATTCTTCGTTGTGGTTGTCTGAGTGGTCTTATGTTATCATCTGTGTAGATATGATGAGTGCATGTTTCAAGATGAATCCCCTGCATATCAGTATATTCCCAAGCAAATGCTTTATGATATTTCTTCAATAGTGCAATCAATTGTTCTTCCTGGGATGGTTCAAAGTTTGTGCCAATATTCAAGTATTTCCCAGGACTAATTTCAATTATCTTG
>ML778386.1:887231-903982 GCA_009831015.1 Picea engelmannii | reverse complement strand
TATATATATATATAGTGTTTTCCAAATTTTAAATTTGTTTGTTTGTTTGTTTTGTTCTTGTTTTATAACAAAATGAAACAAAAACTCTTATTATTTTTACTCAACATGAATGGAAATACAGTGGCCTAAACATGCATCTAAAGATGTTTCAATTACTCTGATTTTTCTGTAGGAGTGAATTGGGTCTGGATAGCATTAGTACTAGACTAAACTCTCAGTGGATTTAATCCTTGGCGGCAATATCACATTTCAGGCCATGGGAATCTCAGGCCATTCCCCACAAAGAATCACTATGTTGTTTTATACAGTTTGTAATAACATGCATAGTGTATCATGAAAATATCTCTCTGTTGTAACCAAAACATGGAGACTTGTTCCTCTACCTATTTGAAAAATCATTTCCAAATAAAATCTAGATATGGATTATTGCGCACAAGAAAAGAAAGGTGAACTGTGACTTACTGGAAAAATATTTGATTAACCTCACATGATATGCATCAAGCTCCTCGTGTAGCACTTGCATCAACAACTGTATATATCTCAATTATAAAGAGAATGATATCTCTAGTAGATACGGTTTCTTCTTTTCTCAGTGTGAATCTAGACCTATGGTGGAAAACCGACCAATCCTGAAATCTTCCTTCTTCACGGTCCGAAAAATCAGAACTTCTCTCAAACCAAGAAGAAGTTTCAAAACCCGCTCGAGATTCAACTAAATGATACCCTTCTGCACAAAACCCATGTGCCCGATTTTTAAAATTCGTCATTGTTTGCTCATAAATTTCAACCAAAGTCGGTTGTCTGCAAATGGACGTCAAGTGATAGACAGTTTCAATTTTGAGTGTTAGAATTGCCTGTCGTTACTCTCTCGGTATTCGAAAGAGATGATCAATCTTTAATTTTGGAGGTGGTTTATATCTAGATGAAACAGTTGTCTTCTTCCTGGAAAAATATCCAACTGAGCAGATTAATCGATTGCTTATAGTTGGTTAACAACTTGGAAAACCTCATCACTAAGTTTTTGAATTGATATCTGGGATTGCAAATGGACAAAACAAGATTATATGGATCTTAGAGATCGTAACAAAAATAAATTCAACCTAAGAATATTCAACTAAACCCATAAATCCAGTTGGAGACACACTTTTGGAATAGATCAATTCAAAATTCAACGTAGAATAATTATTACAAGGCCAAAAAGTTGGGTGAAGTTACAACAAACATACCCAACGAATTGCATTCTCTGACTAACAAGGAAAATGGTTAATTTCAAGTTATCGTCTCTGTCATCAAGAATTCCCTTTGAGCTTATGTTCAGCTTCCATCAATCAAAATTCTTCTTTTACTCTTCAAGATATTAGCCTCATTCAGTTTTGGTTTTTTCCTGTTTTATTGCAGGCTTAATTATAGAATATCAATGGAGAAGAATCTAGGGATGGGGCAGTCACGTTGCATGATTGGCCATTTAATTGTTCATTTCCAGTTTCAGATGAAGGCAACTTTCTCATGTTTATTATTTTTGCAGGGTTCATTCCAAGTTAAAGGGTGTTCCAGCAGGTGGATGAAAGACGGAAGATGGCATTTTTGCCTCTCAAACCAAAAATGAACCTAGACCGAAAGTTAAAAGATAAAGAGGCGCACAAGCCTAACACCGTTAACCATTGTTGCAACAAAAACATCACTGTCTTAGTATAGATAATTTTACTGTTCAACAAGTAAAAATTTTCTATATCAGCATGTAAAAATTTGACTGTATCAGCAAGTAAAAAAAATTTACTATATCAACATGTAAAATTTCACTGTCTTAGCGATTGTCTCAGCATGTAAAAATTTCATTGTTTCAGCAAGTAAAAAAATTTACTGTATCAGCATGTAAAATTTCACTGTCTCAAAGACTGTCTCAGCATGGAAAAATTTCACTATTTCAGCAAGTAAAAAAATTTACTGTATCAACATGTAAAATTTCACTGTCTCAATGATTGTCTCAGCATGTAAAAATCTCACTGTTTCAGTAAAAAAAATAAAAATGGTTTTTCTTTTATTCATCTAATGTTTTATTGTTTTTACTGTTAAGCATGTTTGCAAAAAACTTCATTCCTGAAATCAAAATCATCCCTATTTTCTTATTCTCTTGATCGCACGAAGCGCAGAGGAGAGCATACTTATTCTAGGTAAAAGAAAAATTTGAAAATGAAAAAAAAAAAACTGAAAATGAAAGCCTACCTACTCTGTGTTAATTACATCTTAGAAATCAGTTACATGTAGTCAAATAACCAATGGATCCAAGAACGCAACAGTAACAACAATATGTTCAGTGACAATTTTTCGAATGAAAAACAAAATTTTACAAGAATGAATGAATCTAGTTGTTGTAACTATAAATTAACAAAATTAAAAGAATCTAACCTGGTAGTCGCTTGAAACCATCATTCGGTATAGATTTCATAGGTGTATTTTCCCTCACTTAGATCACACTGCATCTCCCCATTGTCCTCCTCAAGTTCCTCATATGTTGATTCCTCGTTTGTTTTTGGAGGAGTATCTAAGCTCTGGGATGCTATCAACATCTCCTCTTCCTGAGAAAAAGAAATCCCATATTTTGCAAGGATAGGAGCGATTTGTTCCAA
Source organism: Picea engelmannii (assembly GCA_009831015.1). Lineage (NCBI taxonomy): Eukaryota > Viridiplantae > Streptophyta > Pinopsida > Pinales > Pinaceae > Picea > Picea engelmannii. The sequence goes on along the minus strand of ML778386.1, from coordinate 901,355 downwards.
TATGACACTCACAGTTAAATCATATTGCAAAAGGGGTTCTTACAACACCCAAAAAAAAAAAAAAAACTGAAAATCACACTTGTTGAAACACATGAAAACCTCTTCACAGTTGCAAAAATTGAAATTGCAGAAATTGGAATCTACACTTACGCTTGCAGGAATTGAAGTGTTCCCTACATGTCCTTACCCATATTTCACTCAGAGTTAGGAGCATGGCTAATCATACTTGCATGAAAATTCAAACTAAACTTCAATCCATCGTGCTTCCCTAGCAATGGTGCCAAAATGTTAGGCGAAAATATTGTCGTTTAATTCTGTTGTAGTACTTGCCCAACTATTTAATTTTTCAAATCGAGGTTCGTAGGCTTACGAAGAACACACACTATATATGCGAGACTGAAGTAGAAGTAATCTAATCTAAATTGATGAAATGAAATTAATCTAGGAAAGCATTGAAAGTCTAACTAGGAAAGCAGGAAATTAATCTAGGAAAGAAATACAACATGTGAAGAGTTGAATAACAAAAGACATATGTGAGATCACACAATAAATCAATCTCAAATTATATTATAAGAATCAAATGACAAAGCATGAAATAATAACAATAAAAGAATCAAAGCTAAGAATCCCCTTATCCTAATTACAAGACTAAATTATGAATTATCTGCCTCCTCATGAAGAGAGAGCAATATCTTATATACATAAGTGTCATAATTATAGATCGACTATTCTCTCAACCACTCTCAACTAATTTCCCACTATTACAAGATATGATCCCTTCAAATACTCCACACATATCTCACATATCTTAGATAAGATATGCCAACCAAATCTTCCATGATCTTCTCCTTGAGCTTAACTTCAAATCTCTTTGTAATTCGAATTTGAGGATAGGTGGTGAATTTTGACTTTGTTGAAATATTCAAATATGCCTGCACACATCATCAAACTCATCCAACCTTGATATATAATGAAAATATGTTAATTTATAATATTTAATAACAAATTTAGTTATAATACTAAAATGAATAAAGTGGAAAGTAATAATGTGAAACCCAAATGTATTTATGAAAATGGTATGATGGAAGGTTAATGGGATGATGAAATTTAAGGAATAGTTAAGGGAAAGGTGGGTGAAAATGTGACATTTCTGAGTCCTAACACCCATATGGTGGGCCCAAAAATCAACACTGCCTTATTATTCAAGGACCTATAAAAATTGGTGTTCCCTCCATGCAAAAATATTATATTATTATTAATTTAAAAATAGTAATTTAGATGATTTATATTTTTCTACATAGAGAACATGAAACAATTAAAATTTTAAAAATTACCTGGGAATTTAACTTTTTTTAATGGAAGCCCTTCCTCGTTGACCATAAATGTTCCCTTAAGGGTCCCTATGTTGGTCACACATATTTCTTTAGGAAAAGAAACCATATATTTGGCCAAATCATCAGCCTCGTCTCTGTCACCACCTTCAGAGACTACCTATGTGGTCGCTTCCTGGGTGTGTGTATCGTGGCTCCCACCTAATGGTGTGAAAGGTGGAGATATGAATAGATGTGTCCTGGAAGGTTTATGAGGGCCTTGTTCAGGACCCTGTGGTGTCTGTGCAGCGCCACTACTACCAACACCATGCATGTCGGGGTTAACATGATCCAAAACTCTCTATATAAGAAAGAACACATTTTTTCGTTTAGATAATGTAAAAGTTAATAATCACGCTTTCATAATTGATCTTATGAAATAAAATTAAAACCTCTTGAAATTATGGTTATTACCTTACATGTGTTAAGCATTTTCATAACTTCTCTGATCCTTTCTTCGACCTTAGGAGTTTGATCTAGAATATCTAACAAGTGAGGTAGTTCCTTGTTTGTTTTATTGATCTTTTTTTTAATTAAAAGGGTCAGGGGATTCATACAAATCCATTTCTTCAAGCGAATCATCATCAACATCATGGCCGACTGACTACATATTCAACAAAATAAATGATAATTTAGTTATGTAAACAAATAAAATAATTGATCATAGAAATAAAATGCACATTAAATGCAATTTGAAAATTGTTGTTTGTTTACCTGTTCTGAGGTCACTTTTGATTTACCACGATCATCCTACCACATTACAATAAAATTAGAACCGTGATCATTATCATGAGAAATAAATTCAAATGTATGATAAATCCTCACTCTTTATTGACATCTAAGGAGGAATGATATTGTTTATAAGAAAAATAGGCCACACTGAGTAAACAGACCGAAGGTCTCCAAATGGATTAACAACATAAAGAACATAATGAAAATCATAAAATATAAGAGTCATTGCTTACATGTTGGGTAAATTACTATACGTACCACCCCCATAATAGCAACGTATGTATCTATTCAATTCAAATTGTAATCAATCAATAAATCTTCCCCTGTAGTTATTAATTTTATTGCACATATGAATACACAGTTTTCTTCACGCCCCTCAAATACACAATTGGGTTACTTATTTGTGGTTGTGGGTCATGTACTATTTATAAACCCTACAATATTCCCTGATGCTTTTGGCCTTCTGTCAATATAGATAGTTTATCATTTATTTTGATCATTGTATTTTAGTTTTATATAATTTGCAGCCAAGCCATATCTTCACATACTTTTTGTATATTGGACTATTTATATCCAATATTTGTAGATACAACAGGTTTCGACATACTCCATCAATTTTGTTAATATGCCGTAACATAAATTTATGCCATCCATGGAAAATATCCCCAAACCATGTAATGACGATGGAGCAATCTGGTATATCCTTTTGTTTACACAAAAATAAATGTTTATTTCAAGAAGATCCTTGGGTACCCATCGTTTCAATATATGTTTGTACCTCAAGGGAACATCTATTTCGTCTATGCTCTCATGATCATAAGAACATGATCCCCCTTTCTCAAGAAAAAATTCCATGCATCTATGGAATTTTCCTCTAATCGTCTCACCTCTAGTTGATATTCGCCTGTTAGACCTACTTGATGTATCACTTTCCTCTATTCTACCTGAACTTTCCTTACTCAATGAAGATAGATCTGACAAATACTTGTTTTCTTGTATGTCTTATAACACCATCAATGACAAAAATAGTCATACAGTCAAGCTGTAACACTAATTAGTACTATGGTTCTACTTCATTACTAGTATCATGTTGGTATCATAGTAAGCTCATAATGATTACCATAGTGTTACTCTTTCACACTTGTATTATTCTCTATTACTATTGGTATACTATCTAGGAATTATAGGGGCATCTTTGGAGTCATGAAATGACACATGCCAACAACTGGTGGTAATAGGACATGATTTTGGTTGGAAGACCCTAGAACCAATTCCATTAGACACAAAATCAATCCTAAGGCCAACTAAGGACAACAAACAACACATGTTTATTAATCTAGGAGTCAAGCATGAAAACAAACCAAATTTGTACTACGACTAGACCATCTTTATTTGAAATGCTTCATGTAACATATTTCATTAACTTATTGTGATCTTAGTCTCTCTTGGATGTACTTTCATTGACAATTCCATTCCTCTTTTCTCCTTTAGTTGACCAACCTAATTTAGTGGATTCCTTTTCTAGACTTAATCCATAGGCCATGTTTCCTAATTCATGGAAAAAGGACACATGGCATAAAGGTAGAAAATGACACATGGTATAAGGATTCGAGAAACTTGGTAGAAAGAATAACCAAAACCAAGCAGAAAGTCCAAGCCATAACCAGGAGAAATTCCAAACCATAAGCCAAAAACCTAGTTGTAGCAGTTGCAACCGCACTCCCTCTCCAAACTTGCACACCACTAGTCCTTATGCAGTTGTGTGTGAGAGAGAGTGACAAATGAGCTCTAGCGCCCTCTATTTATAATGCTCTATCTCAATTTATTGGTCTGAATTATCTTTTTGGAGGCTAATAACTCAATATTAAATATTCTCTTGAGACGACTTGTCTCCTAGGGTTATTATCCAACGTTTTAGGGTTTCTCTTTCTTCCCGGAATATTCTAGTCTTGTCAAAGGTTACACATGGAGGTTAATACCTCTTGCAACTACCATAATATCAACAATTTCCAACACGTATATGTCTCGTTGATTTGACATAAGTTGAGGTTGAAATTATTAAGTTCTTAACATTGATATTGAAGACAATAGGACATAATTTACTGCTATAATTATTGTTGTCATGAAGTGACTTTCAGATCTAGTTTATGCATGATAAGATTGCACTAGAAAGTTGAAACCTGTGGCATAAGCTTGATATTTTTCTCTTGAATTGCCTAGTGGATTAGGGTTGTTAAGAAGTGAAATATCATCTACTACTACTATTTTTTTATTATATTTAATATCATCCCTAAGCATGTAAATTCTTAGGGACTAGATCTCAAAAACTCTAGGAAAGAGGTAAAATTTATGAAGTTGCATTAAAGCTTGAATTTTTGAAATTTATACAGCTACTCTAATAATGATCCTTCATGCCACTACCCAAAATAGTGTGTAACTCCTTAAGTGGGTACTTTCTTGGTGATAGGAATGGGGAGGTTTCATGCTAAGAATAACCTGCTAGTGGTGTAACCTCATTGTTTTCATAATTGTGTCAGAAATCTACAACAAGTTTGTTGCCAAATATGCTCCACAAATAGTAGTGCAACTGTGCTTCTAATGCACCATTCTCATATGCCAAAATTAGGAGTGTAAATACATCCTTCAAAGGGTGTCGTATTGTATTCCAATAATAGGATATAACCCCTCTCTAATGTAATTTTCCCTCCATGAGTCAAAGATGAAATAAGAGTGTAACTCCTAGTGAATGCACTCTCATTACTCAACCAAGATTAGTAAATGTGCAATAGTTGAATGAGACACCCTTTGTCGTGCACATGCAAGCTAAGCATAAGAAACTGAACCTAACACATTTATTTTAATAAGAATATAAATATACAAGCATGCATCCACATGTTGTAATTAGCACAAAATCAAGGCCAAACTTGGCATGAAAGGAAACCCCCAACTTGGCCATCAACTAACCTATTGCAGATATAGAAAGAGGACAAAATCATTGTTTTTTTTAATATTGTCCCTAGCACACAAGTAGAAATTCCACAATATTGAGTAACCATTGGAAAATATCCCAAGAAAGGATGTTGAAAAGCAAGAGAAACACCACATCTCTTTTCATGATGGCACACAAATTAGGGAAAAAATTACCATTCAACAATGTTACTTCCCTGAGTGCTTTTTTCTTGAAACATTCATAAGATTCATTCACAAGTTTAAGTAATTCTCCTATAGTATCATGAACTTGCTTTAGCTCAACATCAAAGACATTGGCAAGGAATTCAACCTCAATCATTATGTTCCAAGATTCCCTTTTTAAATGCTCATAACCTAGCTTGCCCTAATGTTTTTACACCTAGATTAGATTTATGCTACCCTACGAGGAACAATCAAAATCTTGTAATATTGTGCACAATCCAAAAATATTAATCTTTATAAGGTACAATCTATACTCCTTGGGTACTCATCAAGGCTACCTTCAGTGTCGAAGCCTATAACATTAAAGTACCTAAAAATAGTCACCCACTTATTTGAGATTATTGTGCAATCCTTAGTTTCTTCCTTTGATACTTTATTATCTCCTCATAGAAAATAATAAACACATAGGTAATATCTTCAATTATTGGCATTGTCTCAAGTTTTCCATATGCTACATGGGTGTTAGGATAGATAAATCTCTTCACATTTTTTTGCAATCAATGCCTCCAAAGGAATTTGTTGTAACATTATGATAGTTATATTAGTACCTTAGAAAATCAAATATAGTCTCCCCATAATAAATAACATTAAATATGTATGATTACATCATAAGAATAAATGAATCGATGTAATACTTGAAAAACTCCTAAGTATCTTAGAGATAAATCTATGTAATACTTGAACAACTCAATAGAATGGAAATCGACTAAAGACATGACACAACAAGCATAGGATTATTAGGGCTTCTGAGCAAAGAATCATGGGATAGAAAACATTTGGAAAGGAATATGCATAAACGATGGCAGAGAAAAGTGCTAAGGAATGAACGAATGAGAATTTGGTTGGAGGCTTTAAAAATAGAATATTTTCCTAGTTTATATTCTCAATAGAGTTTAAACAAATGGTACTCAGCCACAACAACCCTTTCCATCCCATCAAAGAACAAGAGAATTATTTCATTGAGCAGGAGATTTTTGATGTTGTTGGAACTCAAGATAACACCCTTGGAATATTGGTGCCAACTTCAACGTCTACATATAGCACAAGAGCATATGATTCAAGGTGAACTTTGTGGTATCTGAATGTTCTAATTTTTCTTCCTACTCATCATCTTGCAATACAAGTAAAGAAAGTGTTTTATGAAATTGAACAAATAATGGGTTTATCAATAGTTTTTGTAGTTGGACAAACTTAAATAATATCTTATACTACTCATTTCATAAAGCACCATAGGAATTCCATGAAAAATCATAGTAAGCCCAAGGGTATGGAGATGGTTACTTTAGAAATCTCTATGGATGTTTTGTAACTACACTTGGATGTCTGATAGGATCTATTGATTGTAATATCCCCATCCCCATTTCTCATTCATTTACCTATTAAATGAAATAGTAGGACACTAAGAAATCCTCCTCCCCACTCAAATAAACTCTCTTCCAAAGACCACTCCACCAATCATAGTTTCCCACATAAGGTATTGTTCCATGCAAATGAAACAAATTCTCACAATACCATATGTGTTATACCTCAAGTGCCCAGATACCCTATTTGGTTAGTCGAAATCATGCCTCTTTTTTTTGGGGTTCCCTCTCAGTAATGACATTGGATAAGTTCATTGATAGAAGGTTCCTTTGGCTTGGGTGTCATCTTTAAGGTATAAATAGGCCATTCTCTCCTCTTCCAAAGTATTCTTGGGTTATTTCTCATTCTCTCTTCTTGACAAAGGGTTAGTGTTCTTGATTTCAAGGGTTGAAAAAGGTGGCATGTGTATTTTCATGTAAGCAATCTGCTACCCAAGCTCATATGTACTCATTTTTAATAACAATGAAAACAATTTTCAGGTAAGCAATGTTCTACCTAAGTTCACATGTACTCATTTCTAATCCAATGAACACAATCCTTAATTTGGAACCTACTCTTCTTGAAGAAATACTTTTGGATACCAAGACACCCTCAAGGTACAACTAGAAGGAAGCATACAACTATAAAATGAACTTTTCCTTGGCAAGCTAAATGAATCTCAAGAGAGACTTTTGAAGGTTTCTCATATAATGGAGAGTTTGGACAATTTTCTCTTAAGCTAGTAGGAAACGATGAAACATTAATGATATATGTAATTTATAGAAGGTTAGAAAAAATGTTATTCCTTAAGAACACACAAATGTTTTCTCATTAATACTAGAACTCTTTGAAAGAAAAGATAAATCAAAAGGATGAATTACTCTAAAATTACAGTTAAAATGATCTATTATTTAATCGATATTTCTGAATAGTCTATGAAGTTGGATATGCATAAGAAATGTTTTATCAAGTTGTAACACTAATTATTACAATGGTTCTACCTCATTACTAGTATCTTGTTCGTATCATAGTAAGATAATAATTATTACCATAGTGTTACTCTTTCACTTGTATTATCTAGCACACACTAATTAATCTAGGAGTCAATCATGAAAACAAACCTTCTCACAAAGAAGTGTTATATGGTGATGGAATTCAACATCTAAGGATCAATGCGCGAAGGGGAAAAGTTTCAACAGGTCAGAAATTTACGTTGACAACATGCTTAACAAACTAACGCCCTAGTGCAAGTTACCTCACCGAGTAGTGGGAAACCCTCAAAGGAGTCTGAGTGAGTCTAGCCAACGTCAATCCTAGGTACAACATAACCTTCCCTATGCTATTACCTTGGGTAGGAAATCTAAAATATTATGGCCTCTATGGTACCACCTTGATCGAGATGGATCTCAATGGCCATCCACCTCTTCCATTGAATCATCATTTTGAGCCTGTGGTTTTGATAAACCATGATATTCACCCTTTTTATGGGGAATGGAATGTAAGGTCATCTTCATTTGTTAATTACATACATAATTTAATGATTTCCTAGTGGTGTTATGTACATGCCTACAACATAGAATTAATGCACTGGATCCCATTAGAACTCTGTAGTTAAGTGTGCTCATGCTAGAGTAGTACTGGGATGGGTGACCGCCCGGGAAGTCCTAGTGTTTTACATTCCTATGGCATTTTATAAAATTAGTCCATTTTATCCCACATGCATCATGGGAATTGTTCTCCTCTCATTCTCTCATATATAATTGAGGTGAAGGAGGCCCTTTAAGCATGCAATGGAGTGTGATGTAAAGAATGTTGCAAATGAAGTATAGCCAACATCCCTTTATTTTCATAGATAAGCTACCCCATTCTTCCAGTTTGTGTTCTACAGTGTTTTTCTCTCTTATTCATTAATAAAAGTTGGGTTTCACTATATTTCTATGTTTCTTGCAATATCTCTGTGTATTTCCTTTTTGTGTCTCTGCTATATTTATGTCTTCATTTCATTCTCAAAATAATTTGGATCAGTCATATCAGAGAAGTCTTCTCCTTCTCATTTCTCATAGAAATTCCTCGATGAGGTCAGGGTATAGAGATTTGGGTCTCGAGCTAGTGTCGCTTGAGAAAAACCACTCTCTCTAGCCCAAGCGACCTCCCATGGCATAAGAAAAGAGAGATGGTAGAGTAGGAGATCCTTTCAAGATGTTGTTGGAGGAATCCCTTGTGCGACAAAGGAAAGAGATGATGGAACACTTCGCTCAGATACTTTGAAGACTATCAATGGCAGCAGTCGAGGCATCTTTGAGAAGAAACCATTTTGTAAGTGCGGTCCCCTTCAAGGGACAAGTTAATTTTGATATCCCCTTATTTGAAGGCCACATAGATGCAGATTCTCTATAAAAATGGTTGAATATGCTAGAAGGTTATTACTCTGACCAAAAAAAATTTGACAGTGATAAGATCACCTTCTCTCTCTTTAAATCCCTTTCCCATGTCAGATCTTGGTGGGAAGGTTACTGGGAGAGGTACACCACGGATGAATCTACACTATTTGGGAGAGAACCCACTTAGGCGGCCTTTGTAGATTCCCTAAAGGACGAGTTCTATCATATCGAAAACTATGATGACTAGTACATGAGATGGAAAACTCTGTGTCATAAAAGAGACCAGATGGTGTCAGAGTACACCAACTTGTTTCATACCTTGCACTCAAATATGGGTATCAAAGACTCTGAGAAGCACCTGTTTTTTAAGTACAACAATGGTATACATAGGTACATCCAAACAAAGATGGATTTCTTGGACATCTCGTAACTGGGAGCTACTTATCAATATGTAGTCAAAATTGAGCAAAAATTCAAGCAACGGAGTAAGTGTGAGAAGCATGGACAGAGCAAGGAAGGCCAACCTCAAGAGAGCTAGTCCCAGATGCAGGAAAAGAAGGGTAATCGGAAGTCTAAGAAAGACACCATAAAGTGGTGTGAGTTACACAACAGCCTTTAGCACAACACTGATGAATGTCGCTCAATATAGTTATTGGTGGTTGAGATCAAAGACAAAGAGTTGAACCTTGAATTGGACCCTGATTCAGAAAATAATAAAAGGAGACAAATCATTGATGCAGAACCCACTATTATTGATGCAACTGCAACAATCCAACCAGAAGAGGATCTTGAGGAGGGTGAGTGACTCTTCCATTCATAGATGTGGGTGAAGGGGACCCCACTGCATTTTATTGTTGACAACAAAAGCCAAAATAACATCATCTCAGCAAAGGTTATCAAGCAATTGGATTTTCCAATAACACCACACCCACAACCATACAACATCGAGTGGCTTCACCAGGGTCAAGATATTCATGTCATCCAACAATGTCACTTGTCTTACAACATCAATCCCTTCAAGGATGACTTATTGTGTGATGTTTCCCCACTGGAAGTCTGTGATGTTCTATTAGGCCATCCATATATGTGGAGGAATCATGTTGTTTATGAGTCTCTACCCCGTAGAGACATTCTTACTTTGGGGGTCATCTATATCAGATACCAAAGATAGTTCTGACTATTGTCCCACCAAAATAATGCCACAAAGTAATATCCCATACTGCAAATTTCATCCTCTTCACAATTCGATCAGAAGGTGAACAAAAGGACACTGCAACCAATGTAGCCTCAACCCAATACCTTATATCCAACAAAATCAAATCAACAAGATTGTAGACGAGTACTAAGATGTTCTTGTTGCACCTATAGGGGTGCCTCCACACTTCCCAGTCAAGAAGGGTTATAACAAAACCCTTCATACTCTTCATGCTGCATCTTCACCGACAAAGTCCTCCCATACTTAGGTATATCATGCAACTAGATTGGTTGAATGGATCCAACCCCTCCAACAACAGGTTCATGAAATCTTTCAACAAGGCAAGCAGTGCACCAAGCTTCAGATTTAGCATAAGTCTCCCCATGTCCCAAGTGAATTTGATGCAATGGGGACCATTGCTTCCTAAGGGGGGAGGAATGATCCAAATGGATCTCAGTGGCCATCCACCTCTTCCAATGAATCACCATTTTGAGTCTATGGTTTTGATAAACCATGATATTCACCCTTTTGATGGGGAATGGAATGTAATGCCATCTTCATTTGTTAATTATAGACATCATATAATAATTTCCTAGTGGTCTTATGTACATTCCTAAAGCATAGCGTTAATGCAGTGGATCCCATTAGAAATTTGCAATTAAGCGCGCTCATGCTAGAGTAGTACTGAGATGGGTGACCGCCTGGGAAGTCCCAATGTTTTACATGCTTATGGAATTTTATAAACTTAGTCCAAATTATCCCACATGCATCATGGAAATTGTTCTCCTATCACTCTCTCATATATAATTGAGGTGAATTAGGCCCTTTAAGCATGCAACGGAGTGTGATGTAAATATTGTTGCGAATGAAGCGTAGCCAACATCTCTTTATTTTCAAGGATAAGCTACCCCATTCTGCCAGTTTGTGTTCTAAAGTGTTTTTGTCTCTTATTCATTAATAGAAGTTGGGTTTCACTATATTTCTATGTTTCTTGCAACATCTTTGAGTATTTCCTTTTTGTATCTCTGTTATATTTTCACCTTCATGTTGTTCTCAAAATAATATGGATCACACCTACCATACCAAAGCAGAGGGGGGACAGTCGAATGTTGACAACAATACCAACACAACAGGGTTGATTACTCTGTTGGCCCCAATGTGACCTCGTTCTTGAACCTTGTGTTAGAAGGGCTTCCCAAAGTTAGTTATATATCAACTGGATTTCACTCCCTAACTCAAAGCTTTATGTTTGTTTAGCAACTTTGAAAATTTGTTCTCACAATCATATTCCAAAGCCCTACACCTAAGCTAAGATGGGTTTGAAGAGCCCTAGACAAGTTGCTAGATAAATTTTAATTAGCGCTTGATTTTAGGCTATTGTTACTCAAAGGAGTGGTCGCGAAACTTATGGCATTTCAAATCAACTCTTTAAACCATGCAAGAGGAAAATGAAATGCAAGAATTTCAACTTCGATGAAAACTAGCTATGGGAAGGAGAAAGAGGTTTTAAGCAAAGAAATAATTTCTTGATAGATTACTATGTGTGCACTGCTAATGAAAAAAAGTATGAGCTAATTATCCAAATAAATGGAAGCAAAATGACCCAAATTTAAAAAGTATCATGAAAATTTAATAGTTCACTTAGTACACCTATACAACATTGAATCAAATGTCGTCATTTCTAACATAGTAAACTTTTATGATTATAGAGACCACCATACACATCTTAAATACTCATAAGGATCATGGGGGCTTCACCTTGATGACCAATATCTTATCACATTCATTCACAAAGGTTTTTTTTTTAATTATGAACCCACATGTTGTGAATAAATGTGTTCACACCAAACACTAAAAAGAACAATGTAATGAAGAAACAATAATACAAATCCTTATAGGGGGTTAGGAAGACAATTTCAACCAAAATTGAAAAAATATTGAAGTTGTTGATGGATAATTGGGAATTGATGAGAAAATCATTTGTCCTTTATTTTGTTACAGGTTCATAGGCCTACGGTGTTGGCTCAAAGCCTTTAAATTAAGCTTTAAGCATGATACTATGGTTTTAGGTAGCTTCTTGTGAATGTTTTGTTGTTTTGAGGGCATATTTATCCCACACACCTTATTGATTGTATGTGGGGGATAGATGTTTGGGGTATATTGTCAGGAGACTGAAAAACATCGCACCCCCTTTGGCATATTAGTATATCATCCCCATTTGGAATATTAGTAGATCATCCCTTTGACATATTAGTAATATGTGGTTTAAGAAAATTTGGTGGTAGTGAGCACTCTTGAGTAGAATCGAGCTTGCCTTGATTGTTATGGATAAAATTTATCTAGTCTAGGCGGATCAATATCTTGACTACTATAGTTTTGTTAAACACAAAATATATATTGATGGGAGTGGTGAGCATAATCTTTAAGGATTGAAATAATAGAATTGAATCATAGTTTTTTTTTTACCTCATCAATGGTGTTGGGTGCCCTTTATTTTGGTAGTGGTTCATAGGCCTAAGGTGTTGGCTCAACGCCTTTACATTAATCTATAAGCATGAAACTAGTGTTTTAGGTAGCTTCTTGTGAATTTTTTGTTGTTTTGAGGGTGTGTTTATCCCACACACCTTATTGAATGTATGTGGGGGATAGATGTTTGGGGTATATTCTCGGGAGAACGAAAAACATTGGACCCCCTTTGGCATATTAGTAGATCATCCCTTTGGCAGATTAGTAGTATGTGGTTTGAGAAAATTTGGTGGTAGTGAGCACTCTTGAGTAGAATCGAGCTTTCCTTGATTGTTATGGATAAATTTTCTCTAGTCCAGGAGGATCAGGATCTTGACTACTATAGTTTTGTGCAACAAAAAAGAGATATTGATGGGGGTGGTGAGCATAATTTTTAAGGATTTAAATAATAGAATTGAATTGTAGTTTATTTTTTTACCCCATCAATGATGTTGGGTTCCCTTTATTTTGGTAGTGGTTCATAGGCCTAAGGTGTTGGCTCAAATCCTTTACATTAATCTCTAAGCATGATACTAGAGTTTTAGGTAGTTTCTTGTGAATTTTTTGTTGTTTTGAGGGTGTGTTTATCCCACACACCTTATTGAATGTATGTGGGGGATATATGTTTGGTATTTTCTCATAGACATATTTTTCCCTTGCACATCAATGAAGTTTTTTTAAAGGGACAAATTAGTTTACATATGGTCACAACTCTCTCATTATTGTTTTTTTTATTTATTCATTGATGGTGTTGGTTTCCCTCTATTTTAGTAGTGATTTGTAAGATGTGTGGAAAAACCTTGGGAATTTACACTAATGAATGGGATACTAATGATCACAAGATTGAAATACAAAATGGAGAATGTGAACATGTTTGTGGCATGTTTCAAGATAAAAATACCAGAAGACTTAAAAGAAGAGAAATAATACCATGTTGAATTGATTGTCGACCTCCTTCTCCTCGCGCACAGGCTTCAAATGGTATGCCCTCTTCCTCCTCTATCCAGCATGCCCTCAATCTCAGCCTTCTCCTTGCATGCCCTCCTATGTTCCCTCGACCTCCTTATCCTTATCCTCGCGCATAGGTTGACCTCCTTCTCCTCCTCCACATGCCCTCCTCTCTTTCCTCCACATCCTTCTCCTTATCCTCACATGCAGATCCACCTCCTTCTCCTCCTCCATGTGCCCTCCTCTCTACCATAGACCTGCTTCTCCTTCTCCTCGACCTCCTTCTCCTTCTCCTCCTCTATGTGCCCTCCTCTCTACCCTAACCTCCTTCTCCTTCTCCTCATCCTCGCGTGACCTACCTCCTTCTCCTACTAGCTCGCACAGGTTGAAATGTATTTTTTGTTTTTTGTTTCCAAACTTATGTTTTGTTATTTGTTTTTTTTTGGTATTTTTTGTTTTT
>ML778386.1:850976-882459 GCA_009831015.1 Picea engelmannii | reverse complement strand
ATATGTTTTCATAATGACGGGGGTCATTACATATTGTAACAGAGACGGTTCAACCCATGACTTGGGATCACTACGACTTCCATTTATTAGATATTTGTTTATAAAATGTCGCTAATTAAATTTATTTTTATTCATGTAGGTAATCATGGTCAGAGGACGTCACAGAGGAAGATGATGGGGTGCTAGGGGAGGAGGCGTGATTCCCCCAGTATCATTCACGCCCAAGGGGTCTAACCCCCATGGAGACGAACAAGTTGTCGGGCAGGAATAGATAGTTGTGGATGATGTGATTGGGCTAATGAGGTCCTTTCAGAGGATTTCTGAGGCATTGATCAATCGTTTGGATAGAGATGAGGCTAGGCCGCTGACACATCCTGAGGGTCCACCGCATGCTCCGTTTGGTACTGGTAGCATTCACCGTGAACTCGAGAAGGTCAAATTTCCCGAGTTCTTTGGTGTCCCGGACGACGTAGCCGCCGAGGCATTTTTGGATAATATGGCGATGTGCTTTTCACTTCAAGATTATACCTCCAACATGAAGGTATGCATGGCGGTCTTTCAATTGAAGGGGAGTGCTCTTCTATGGTGGAAGATGCTCATGCCACAATTGAATATGGCAGTCGAAGACGTTTCATGGGAACTATTCGAGGAACGGTTTCGGGAGAGGTATCTATCTGAGGAATTCATTGAGCTTCAACTCAATGAGTTCAATGAATTGTGATAGGGTGGTTGTATGGTCCCTGAGTATGAGGCTTATTTCATGGAGTTTCTCTAGTATGCTCCACACCTGAATACCGAGAAACTTAAGGTCAACAAGTTCATGTTCAGACTTAACGTCAACATTCGTGCAAAGGTGAGGATTTTGATGCCTCAAACCTTGCATGATTCTCTCTAGAAGGCCCTCATAGCAGAAGAGGATCTTATCAGTGGGGGTCAAAGTAGGAATCTAGTGAGACCAGCAGGACATGTGTCATCTAGTGCACGGCAACATCAGACACCAGCTAGACATTCACCAGGATTTTGAGGCACTCAGAGAGGATATACATACACTACACCACGACAACCAACGCCTTAGCAGTAGACTCCTTACAGAGGACCACAAGACCAAAAAAAACGTTGACCACAACAACGAAATTTTAGGCATTTTCAGCAAAATAGACTAGGGTTCCAGGTCGGTGGGTCATCATCTTCTACTTCAGGTACTAGGAGTACTGGACTACATAAAGGGTTTTGTACATGTGGAGAGCCACATTACCAGCATGACTACCCAGTGGAGAGGACCAGAGCATCTGGATCAGTAGGACCCACTACCGTGGGAGATTTGGGCAAGGCCCATTGGATTCATGCAGTGGTGAATAACCACCAGGCAAAGCACCAGTCGACTGTGCTCGAGACGTCAGGTACCGTCATTGACCATACCCTTAATATTTTGATAGATCCAAGTGCTATAGAGATTTTTATTTCTATTGCAGTGCTAAAAAGAATTAAGGTAAATGCAGTTGAATAAGAGGAGTTTAGGTTTGTAGAAATGGCTTCTGGAGCCAAAAATAAGGTTGGAGGGAAGGTTACAGGTTGTAGCCTTAACCTAGGAGAGTTTGTCACAAGGGCCAACCTATACGTCACGATATTAGGGTCTTATGACGTCGTGATTGGTATGGACTAGTTGGAATTGCATGAGGCGATACTCAACTGTAAAACGAAACAGTTGATCTTGGTCGATGACGAGGGACAGAGACGCATGATTGTAGGTCGGAACCATGGATTTTCCCTGAGGTTCATCTCTTCCTTTCAGCTATGAAAGAGCATGCGCAAGGGATGCAAGCTTTATGTGATCCTTGCATTAAACAAAACGGGAGTGGCAGAAGGACTAGAAAACCTTCCGGTAGTACGAGATTTTGCGGATGTCTTCCCAGAGGAGTTACCAGGGTTGTCGCCTGAGAGGGAATTGGATTTTAGCATAGAAATAAAATCAGGAACTGAACCGATAGTGAGAACGCCTTATCGGATGTCGACCCCGAAGTTACAGGAGTTGAAAATGCAATTGAAGGAGTTGTTGCACCTAGGAATTATATGTCCCAGTGTGTCACCGTGGGGTGTGCCTATTATTTTCATACGGAAGAAGGATGGGTCATGGAGACTCTGCATTGAAAATCGTCAATTAAACAAGGCAATGAACAAGAATCAGTATCTGTTGCTAAGGATTGATGATTTGTTTGATCATATGAAGGGTGTGACGGTGTTTTCAAATATTGACTTGAGATCAGGGTATCACCAGCTACGGATCAAGGAGGACAAAATCCATAAGACTGCCTTTAAGACGAGGTTTGGACATTACGAGTTTAGTGTTTTACAGTTTGGACTAACGAACGCCCCAAGGGTATTTATGAGTTTGATGAATGGGGTGTTTCACGAATACTTGGAAAAGTTCGTCCAAGTATTCATTAACGATATTTTGATTTACTTTTAGACGATGGAGGAGCATGATGAGCACTTGCACATGGTACTACAATGTCTACGAGAGAACAAATTTTATGGGAAGCTGTCTAAATGCTCGTTTTATCAATCAAAGATTCATTACTTAGGGCATGTCATCTTCGGCGAAGGTATAGATGTGGATCCAACAAAGGTTAGGCTATTATGGAATTGCTTGTGCCGACGAATGTCCCAGAAGTGCGTAGCTTCATGGGTTTAGCAGGGTACTATCGACGGTTCGTCGAGCATTTTTCGAAGATGGAAAATCCGATTACAGAATTGTACAAGAAGAACAAGAAGTTTGTTTGGAACGAGAAATTTGCAGAAGAATTTCAGAGGCTCAAGGAGATGTTAACGACAGCGTTGATACTAAAGGTCCCTAACATGGAGTTGGAATTCTGGGTATGCACTAACACATCTAAGGAAGGCTTAGGCGAAGTCTTTATGCAAGACGGTCGAGTGATCACTTACATCTCAAGAAAGTTGAGAAGGCATGAGGAGAACTATGTGACACACGATTTGGATTTGTTAGCCATTGTTCAGTCCTTGAGAGTTTGGAGACACTACCTTATTGGAATAAAATTAGAACTAAAAATGGAACACTGTGGTCTACAACACATCTTTATGCAAAGTGACTTGAATGCGTGACAACGACGTTGGTAGGAATTGCTTAGCAAGTACAATTTTGAGATTACTTACATAAAAGGAACAATGAACATAGTGGTTGATGCGTTGAGTCGGAGACCATGTGTTGGTATAGGGGAAAACCCGGGGTTCAACGCTTCAACAACGCACCAACAAAACACTAACTATTGGCCCTTTCGACAACACATGTGAAGAAAATGAAGTCTCACCCAAGGTAGAGGTAGGGGTGGTTGCAGGACTCAAGTGTCTACAACCTATCTACGACACAGATCTGTGATCAAAATACTTAACAGAGCACTTAGTAGTTAACATTAAAAAATATTCAACCCTTATTCACATCCCAGGAAGAAACATATTGGCCCTTGACCATGTTTTGAGGATTCTTGGTCATGTTTGACCCATGTTTGGGACTTCAATAGGCTGTCAAAGGTAGAGCGCAAGACGAAGCAGAGATCGCAGGATATCACCCCCTTTTTAGGGTTTTTTTGGTTTTTCACGTATGTAATGGGTATGGGTATGTCGGCCCATGGGTTTACCCATGCTTAGGCCTATTTTGTAATATATATAGAATACTAGGCAATGTAATAAAGAGTCAGTGGTAATAAGTGTTAAGTGTTGATATTCAATCTATGTGATCAAGAGTTGTAAGTGCTTTGTGCTACTATGTGAGGTTTGCAAGGATAAGTGCAAGTAACTGTAAGAGACTATGTGAGGGTTTAGTGTTGTACCCTAGCTAGAAGAAGGAGGATATGGTATAGTGCACGCAGATCTCATGTCTTCTGCAGAGTATGATTTGGATGTTATGTGCCTGTAAAGATCTTGACCAAATATAATAAAGAAGAGAACAATTGGTGGATGTAGCCCCAGGGTGGGGGTGAACCACATAGATGTTTTGTTGCTATGCTTTGTGTGATGTATTGATATGTTTATGTGTTTACTTGATTAGTGCTTTAATATAGTTGAATGATAGATAGATGTAACAACCAAATAAACTTTACACATCACATACTTTCATAAGCAATTTATTTCATGAACTGAGATAATAACTTCATAACATAACGACAATCTTCATAATAGCAACTTCAGTAACTTAAATTTATTAATGAATAATGATTTCATGGTAGAATGAAATAAATACATAGTTTAACAATTACCTGGTTCTGATGCTAATTTATGTTGCCTTGTTGCCTTGTTGTTGCCTTCCTGCTACCTGATGCACAGACCAACACTGCCACAAAAAAAATAATTTCCCAAACCTACTGTCCTCCCTGCCAACTAGGAAAACTACCTAGCTCCAAGATATCTATGGACATCCTGGCCCCCGTGCCCAAAACCTCCAGCAACCTGGTGCCTCAATTGATCGAAAATTCCACAGCCGGAACTCTACTGCTCCCTGTAATCTCACAGTCCTCCCAGAATCCATCCTCTCTGTCCAATGGCCTCACGTAAACCTCCCTTCCTCCCTTATCCCTCCTTCACCGACTCCTCATTTACTCCCTTACCTGTCCTCGTCCCTCCCTGATCCTTCCTTTAATGTTTTATCTCCTCGGGATTCACAGGTTATCCCTTGTTGTATACACAACCATTTTATATCATATACCAGTAATCTATTAAATCCATTACACAAGTTATTAAATGTAGTTTGTAGTTAAATTATTAATTAATTAATCACAATTATATCCTTTAATTAATTAGTAACTCACTTAATTAATATCATTAAATCATCTTTGTTTAATTAATACCTTGTTAACACAATTAATCCCCTAATTAGTTTTACTTTATAATTCTTAAACATTTATCCAATTAGGGTCATTACAATAGATTTGTTGATGCTTTGTTCTTAATAATGTGGATGGATGTTAGATCTGACTTATGTACATGTGCTTAGTGCTTAAAGAGTCTATTTTATTCCTTTGATTTATTATTTTCTCTATTCTTCTACTTTATTATTTTCTTTTCTTTATTCTTCTCTCTACTTTATTCTTCTCTCTATGCACTATACTCTTAGTTGAGCCTCAACTATGCACTCTCAAGTCTTCCTTAATCTTCTTCGCACATATTCTATACTTAGTATTTTCATGAATATTATTTCCAAAATGCATGTCCAACAGGCCCCCAACAGTCACCTATTTCTCATCCTGAGCCACTTAGGCCTGTTGCACGCTTCTCCATATTTGGATGAACTTTTGGGAGGCTTCCTTAGCAGCCATAACTTCCTTTGTTATTGTTTCCTCAATTTCCACAATCTCTTCAACCACATAGTCAAGGCTATAATTTTTTCTTTTGTTTCATGTGTTGCTTGTTTCACCTTTCCCTATGCAGTGGCCAATTATCCTATCACCCTCAATGCTTCTTCTTGCAGTGGTCCTAAGTGTTGTTGGAGGATATTCTATTGATCTCACAACTTTTCAAATTCCACGTATGATTGACTCAGTGCCAAAATGGTCTTCATTTTTTCAGCCAGTGGAAGGGTGTTTATGCTCTCGAAAGCCTTCTGGGCATTTTCCTGTGCTTCCCTTAATTTCTACTCCACATCCTTCATCTTTGGATCTTCTACCAATTCTATCCAGATTTGCGTGCTTTCCTCACATAATTTTGTGCATTCTTCCTCCACTTTCTTAATGTTGGATATGATTATCATTTTTCGTTCTTTCTCTTCCTACTTATTCCTCCGGTGGTGTTCCCGACGTACTCTACAATTGTAGGTCCTCAATAGTCAATCAAAATCCTTTGATGAATTCACCAATTTTCAATACTTTCTCTTCCAAAGTAACCTCTACTATCATTGGTGCCTCTAGTATTTCTCTGTACAAATTTTGGACAATCATTTGTATACAATGCACCATTTTATCAGTTTCATCCTTCTCTTTTGTTTCTCTCTCGACATTTCCTTAAGACTCACTCTTTTCCTTCAAGATGATTTCAACTTTATGCTTGACTACGCTTTTTTCCTAGAGAGCGATTGTGTATTCTTTCTGCAGTTATGTCTTTTCCTATGAAACTTTTATCCATTATTGAGATGCAGAGTTGTAATTCCTGCACAATACCCATTTTCAATCCTTGTAACACTATTGTGGGCATCTGTGAGACGACTAAGTCTAAGTGACTTAGTTGTTGTACTTGTTCCTGCAGCTCGGGTGTGGGGAACCTGACTATATTTGTTGATATTTTTATCACTCTGTGTCCTTTTGTCATTTGTGAGAAGTGAGAAATGGTATCTTCTACTCCCCTCGTTGTGCCTATTGGTTTTCCTTCTGTGGATCTCCTTTTTGATGCGAGACTTACTATCTACATCCGTTGTTGTAATTCAGTTAACTGCTCTAGAATCTTCTTGTTGATTTCTTCTTGTTTTTGGGTCATTTGCTAAACTACCTCCTTGGTGGCATCCTTTACTTGGTATCCTATTTTTTCCATGTCGTCATCAGTCATTGTATACATGACCAATTCCTTGTGTTCTTTCTCCTTATTGTGCACACCTCCTGTTTATAAGGCCTTCTATTTCAGGGCCTAAAAAATAAATACCTCCTACTGTAATGAATGCAATTTAGTTTATGATTTCCTTTTTACAAGGAATAAATTGGTAATTAGGCAACATAATAACAAAATATCAACTAGTAAAATACATACCTCGACCTGTAGGTTTGTTGATTTAGCCCCTTTCTTATTTTTTCTTGTTCTTTCCCAAACTACCCAAAAATGAATATTTATCTCCCAACCAACTAGGAACAGCCTCTCTGGATCCCTAGCTCCAGGAATCCTTGCGGTTTCCTAGCCCCCAAGCCCAAAGTTCCCAGCAACAACAATGCCCCTGTAAAATTTCCCCAAAACAATCTATGTCCTCCAATCTCCTCCTTCTTCCCCCTCCCTTCCAGAATTTCCTCCTTGCCTCCTTCTAGAATTCCCCCTGCAAAAAAGACCCCCTTCCAACTCCTATCCCCTCTTCCTCATCCTCCTCTCTCAAATCCCCCTCCCTCATTCAATTCCCCAACTTCCTTATCCCCTTATTAATTCCCTCACGTACCATAAATAATAAAATAGTAAAAATATTCATTGTATTTATTTTAATAATTAATTAATTTAACTTAACAAACTATGATCAATAAAAAATCAATTGGGTTGTTACATACACTCACCCTTCAAGAAACTTTGTCCTAGAGTTAGATTAATTTACAATGCAAGGGTAATGATACATGATTCATACATCCATATCAGATAAATAACATCATCTATTTAAAACACTTATACATACTGGTGTACATGTACAAGGCATGCATGTGTAGCTAGCACATACATGACTCACACTTGTACTAATGACAATAATTATCATACCTAAATTAATTCTTGTATGTGTCCAATCCAATCAACAATACCATTCATTTCATAAAGGATAGTAAACCACTTAAAATGTTCGCAAAATCCATCAATTATAATAATTTATCACAAACAACATTCACTTAGATAATTGTAGTTCAGTTAAGAAAATATAAATATAAACACACACACACACACACACACATCAACAAGAGGAAATCAAGAAATTATACTATAAGGTGAAAACTCCACACACTTTCAACTACTTCTAGTCATCCTGCCTCCCTAAACTACTTCCATCTTCCATCTGTATCCTTCCTCTGCTGGACTATCTTGGAGCATCAACTATATTGACCTAACTCTAGATAGAACCCGTAAGCGGAAGTGTCAACTCTCTTGACCAAGCTTCCCCAGCATGAAACTAGCATTCATCATCACACATCTAGGGCAGGGTGAGATAACACCTTCCTCCCATGACTCCAGGTTTTAGAGGATACACATTGGGAAATTCCTCCACCCTCCTAATAGAACTAGGGTCAACACCTTACCATGCACCATACAATGGCATTATGTTGATGGGAATTTTGTCATCGTATATTCAGTTTCAGGTAGTCTCGCCACCTGAAAAATCTACACTTGTCCACATATCATAGCAATGCATATGAACCAACATAACTGAACATAAAAATATTCATACCATATTTTTTCTCGGTCGATGTTCACGACATCAAACTTTTATTATAATCATCCTCTGGATATTTCATAGCCCATTTATCTACATATTAGTCTATAACACAAAATCATACATATCCATGCATTATCATCATGTAAATTCATTTAATCATATCCTCAATTCAGTATCCACGTACCAACAACTTTAAATGTCAAATTTTCAAGTTAGAAATAGATTGCATAATATCCATCATAATTCAAATAATGATAAACATTCATAGAATTGGCATTCACATAGGTCCATATGTCTTAAAATTTCAAGTGTATCATTAATAGTTTCACAATTAATAGAAAATAAAAGATGATTAGACCTTCAGTAATTCTAGCTATCTAAGTCAAAAGGTGGCATTACATACACCCAACCTTTGAAAAACATATTCCCAAGGTGGTCAAAAAAGTGAGGGATGATCTCATTGTAAGGTCTCTGCATCCTCCCAACTAGAATATCATGGGCTATACTTGTCCCATTGGACCTTAACTTGGTCTACTAGATGATTCCTGAGTTGTCGGACCCTATGGTCCAATTCGCGTAACGGTTCGACCATGAGGTTTCCCCCGTCTGATACCTACAATTCCTTCCAATTCAGTTTATGAGATTCGTCAACAACATAATGACGTAGAACGGATACATGAAAAACATTATAAATTTTATGCAAGTGGGGTGGAAGTACGAGACAATAGGAAAAGAGTCCAATTCTATCTTGGATTTTGAACAATCCTATAAATTGAGGCGAAAACTTCTTCCCCTTCCCAAACCGAATGGTACTCTTATTAGGCCTCATATGAATGAAAACTTGATCTCCCACTTTATAAATTCGGTCAGTCCTATGTGCATCGGCATAAATTTTCTGTGTATCATGTGCTTCCTTTAGTCACTTCCTAATCTGAATCCCATGTTCCTCCATATCTTGAATCAATTATGTCCCAACTGTCACTCGGTATTCTAACCTTTCCCAACTCAATATTGTCTTGCATGGCCTTCCATACAGAGCTTCATAGGGTGGCATTCCAATGGAGCTATGAAATCTATTATTGTAGTTGAACTCTACCAAAGGTAGGTACTTCTCCCAATGGGTTTGATTATCCATAACATACATCCTAAGCATGTCTTCCATAACCTGATTTAATCTCTTAGTTTTCCCATTTGTTTTAGGGTTATATGTTGTGCTTAAGTTCAAATGAGTTCCCAATGCCGACTGCAAACTTGTCCAAAACCTAGATGTGAATCGGGAGTCGTTATATGAAATGATATTCTTGGGTAACCCATGCAGACGGATGACCTCACTTATAAAGACATGTTCCACATCAGTGACATCATAAGTGTCTATAACCATAATAAAATGATCACTCTTGGTCAACTTATCAACTATCACAAGAATGACATTGTGTCTGTGTGATGCGAGTGGAAATCCCACAACAAAATCCATATAAATGACTTCCCACTTGGGCATAGGAACATCATGCGGTTGTAGGAGACATGTCGGGTGGTGGTGGTCAGATTTCACTTGTTGACACTCTAGGCACTTGGCGATGAAATGGACTACATCATGCTTCATGCCTACCCAGAAGAAAAACTTCTTCATGTCCGTGTACATTTTCTTCACACCTGAATGTGCACAATAAAGTGCTCTATGGGATTCCTTGAGTATGATTCGTCGAATATCCCCACCTTTGAGGATGTACATCCTTCCCTAATATCTTAATAATCCATTTGCTTCCAGGATATATCTGTCATACTTTGGATCTAATTGCCTCCCATTATGAAGGGTTGAAGTAACCTTTAAATACCAACTATCTCCAAGAAGTTTCCCCAACACTCGCTCCCTCAGATTAACATTTAAGGGAACCAAGAAGAAGAAACGTGGTCTCCTGCTCAGGGCATCCATGACCACATTCTCCTTTCCCTTGATGTACGGAATTCCAAAATCTTACTCACTCCTAAACTCACTCCATTGCCTCTTCCTGGCATTGAGATCCCTTTGAGCGAAGAGATCATTTAAGATTTCATGGTATGTTTTGAGCTCAAAGCTTTGCCCCACTAGAAAATGCCTCCAAAGCTTCAGAGCTAGTGTTACAGCTGCCAACTCTAAATCATGAGTAACATAAATATCCTCATGTTGGTTCAAATTTCTTGATGCATACACTATCACTGCCCCATCCTGCATTAGAACGACTCCCAATCCTTGCTTCGAGGCATCCGTGCAAACTGTGAAGTATTTTTCCATATCTGGCACTAGTATAATTGGCGCACTGGTTAGTAACCTCTTAAGCTCGATGAATGCAATATCACATTCCTCTATCCATTCATACATGACCCCCTTGCGTTTGAAGGTGGTGATGGGTTTCACTATATTATAGAACCCTTCCACAAACCCCCGATAATAACCAGCTAGCGCCATGAATCTTCTCACCTCATGAGAATTTTTTGGCACCGGACATTCCATAATGGCCTTCACCTTTTATGGGTCCACAGATATTTCTTCACCAGAATTTATATGACCTAAATAGTGAATCTCTTTCCTGAAGAAATAACACTTCGACAACTTGCCATACAATTTTTTCTCTCTAAGGCATGACAACACCACTTGCAAGTGTTCCTCGTGTTCTCTTTCGTTCTTGGAATAGATGAGGATATCATCCTAAAAAACCTGTACAAAGCAGTCTAAGTACTTTCAGAATACACCATTCATGAGGCTCATGAATACTGTTGGCGCATTGGTAAAACCAAAATCTACTAAGACGAAATCGTAATGCCCAAATCGAGTTCGAAAGGAAGTTTTAGGAATATCGCCTTCGTTAATCCTTAGCTGGAGATACCTGATCGCAGATCAATTTTTGAGAAAATCGTTGGTCTTTTCATCTGATCAAAGAGATCATATATACATGGAATAGGGTACCTATCTTTCACTGTAGCATGATTCAAGGCCCTGTAATATATACATAGTCATAAGGAACCATCCTTCTTCTTGAAAAAAATTATTGGTGCACCCCAAGGTGAGAGACTAGGCCTTGTTATCCCTATGTCAAGTAGTTCCTTCAACTACATTTGCAACTCACAAAGTTTTGGCACTATCATCCTATAAGGTGTCTTGGAAATTGGCTCTGCACCGGGTTTTAGTTCAATGGTAAAATCAAGCTCCCTCTCAGGAGGTAACCCAGGCAACTCTTTTGGAAAAACATCCTCAAACTTCGACAATACTGGATACTGATCCATGGAGGATCCTTTCCCTTCAATGGCTTCTTCCACTACATATAATCGGCAACCTTGCCTCATGCAATGTTTAACCTTCATGATCGAGATAAAGCATAGAGACACCTTCCTCCGTGCACCTTGAATGTCTATTGACTTTCCTTCATCATCAAAACAAAGCACCCTTTTCGTGAAACAATCTACCATAGCTCAATGGGATTCTAACCAGTCCATTCCAATGATTAGGTCATACATCCCTAGAGAAGTTATGTACACCTTAAACCTAGTAGTACACATTCCCATGTCTACTAGAGAATTATCGACGCTAGGTCCTACTACTTTTTTCCCCCCCGAAGTCATCTCGACTTGTTTAAATTCATCGTGCTCGTAGGCTGCCAACCCACATGTTTCTAATGCACAAGGTGAAATGAAACTATCTCTAGCACCATAATCAATTAAAATATTAACATTGACATGATTTAGAGTACCTAACAACTCCACCACGGTGGATTGATGCTCTTCTTGGTGTTTATTAACTGTTGCATAAATCTATTGGTTGTTACTCACTCTTCCCATTGGGGCCTTTCCTTCTCTATGCACAAATCTTGATTGTGACTCTGGACAGTCACATTGGTAATGGGGTCCTCCACACCCCCAATAAGTAGCACGATATTGAACCTACACAATTCCTTGTGACAGTCTCTAAAATGAGTTCCTTCCCCTAGAACCCCTGCCCCTACTTGCTTCTCTCTGAGAAGGTTGTGGAACTTCCTGCGCCGTTAGAGATGAGTGGGATGTTGCACTCTCTGCCAATGGAATACTTGTTGTAACTTCTCTAGGAGTGAATCTATTTCCATAAGGGGGTGGCCTAGAGCTTCCTTCCCTAGAGAAAGTCCTAGGGGCCTTCCCCATGAATCCAGGATGTTTTGGAATGGTTGACCTCATACCTCCATTTAAGCTCATATGCTCCTCCGTGTAACGAGCATTGTCAATTGTTTTAGCTACTGACGATGGTTTCCACATCCGTACCATGTCCCTTATCTTAGGGTTTAACCCATACACAAAATGTTTTGGTTTTCGTTGATCGATATCCATGTATGAGAAATATTTTACTAACTCCATGAACCTGATCTCGTACTCTTCCATGGTCCTGTTTCCCTGAACTAGAGCATGAAATGCTCCTACTTATTTTTCCTTATAGTACATAGGAAAATATTTCCTCCGGAACCTTTCCTCAAAAAGATTCCATGAGACAGTGTCTGGGGTAAGGTGCAACTACCTCTTCAGGTTACCCCACTAGTTCAAGGCACTGTCCCTCAACTGAAATAACACTATCTTCGACTTTTATGTGGAAGCATAGTCTCTTAAGGCAAAACATTGTTTCATTCCTTCCAACCATTCCTTTGCACATTCACTTGCACAACCCCTAACAAACTATGGGAGTTTGATATTCTATAGTTCTCTGGTGATGTCCCCCAATGGAGGCCTTCCATCTAAGTCCCTCGATGCTTCAAGCTTACCCAATCCAGATGGTGGGGGTTCCACTTAGACATATTATGACTCAGACCCATTTAATGTCTCATTAATAGCCTCTAAGGAGCGCAAAACGAGAGCTAATTCATGCGATGGTGGTGGCAACGCCGACATTGGTGGTCCTTGCGATGATGCCCCTCAGCATCGATTTCCCCAAGTCCTAACGATATTGAATAATTGAATCTAGATTAAACCAAACACTTATCAGGAAAGAGTGTAAGGCATTCCCCATTTTTCTCAAACTTATACTTACAAACATAGGGTTAGGCGTAAGTTTCTTATGCTTGTTTGTAAACATACATTACTCCTATAAGGTGAGTGGCTAAAGGTCAGGGTCAAAATCCTCTAATCTTGCTAACTTGTTCGGGTAAGTTGCTAACCCTCTTTCCTTGATAGGTAAGCTAGCATTGTGGGGAACTCTTCAATTAGTCTAACTTACCTATTTAACCAATCGTCTAACCCTTCCTTAAATGATTAATAATTCTAATAACCCAAAGAAATTTGTAAATACCAAACTCCTTTCATCACATAATCATTCATCCATGTTATAGTTCACCCATGTTACAATTCACACTATTCTGACATTCCTTAACCTCATATAAAACTTCATGGAAACAATAGAAATTGCATTGTATTTATACCTAAGTAGAAAAACAAATGAAAATTATAATTTCATTATAATGACCTTTATCTTAACAACATTTTAGACATTTTGCACAAGGTTAGATTGACTAAAGATTGTTTAACTAACAAGTGTTGAACTAGAAATCCCCAACCATAAAAATATTTTAAATATGTTTGATTCTATCATCAAAATCTCAAAGATAACAAGAAACCAATCCTGTCAAAAGACAAGTTACATGACACCTAGTCTCTTTACAATTATTAACCATGTAATAGATTGAAAAACATAACTCACTAATCATTATTAATAAATACAATGCACAGGTGAAGATGGTAATGAAGAGAATTCAATGTACAACCATCTAAACTAGTTTTGGGCACAAAAATTGAGGAAACTATGTGAGATGGGATCTCTGCAGGAGGTGTGGGTCATGGTGTGCTGCGGGCACTCTATGCTGCTATCTATGTTGTTGTTGTTTTCTATGGCCTCTCCTCTTAACATTTATGATGATGAATTTCTTTGTTTATCATATTAAAAAAAATTAATAATAATTAAGAGGGATTGGACTGATGGATTTAAGCATTGGGACCCTTCCTTTCCTTACATTTTTTTTCAATGGTGCTAGAGTGTTGTTTTGGTGTACAAATTGTTTGGATTATTTTTATTTGTTTGCATCCATCCTCCCTAATTTTTTTTTGGACTTTAAATTCTTTTAGTTTCCCTTAAGAGTTGTTTCCCACATTCTTAAGTGAGAGGAAGTTATAATTTTTGTATTTATGATAAGTAGGTTAAATAAAGTAATGAGATTTTTAGTATTTAGCGCATTGGTAATAGGATTTGTCATAAATATTTTAAATACGATAATGAGATTTTAGTGTTGAAAATTTATATGCATATTTTGTATTTTTATAGAAATTTTAGAAAGGTTAAATTTTTTTATTTAATATAACAAAATAATAAAAAATAAAAAAAATTAAAGAAATAAAGAAATAACAAATTAGGGGTGGGAAACGTGGGACTTGGCATGAGGTTTGCATGCCCCCCTATTATAAAAAATACAACAAATAATACTCGCTGCAAAACCCTATCCTCTCGCCTCTCGCTCCCCATTCTTCCCTCACTCGATCGTTCTTCCCTCCCCATTCTTCCCTCACTACCTAGCTCGACCACTCTTCCCTCGCAACTATCAGGATGGTTTGTCCCAGTAGAGATAAGAGGTGAGCCAGATATTGGCGAGGTTCTATCATGAGTGGTGGGGTTAGGATTCCCTCAAGAAGCTGTGCTCCTTCCGCTCGGCTCGTCGGGATTCAAACGCAAAGAAAAAGTGCATGGCCAATGGGCATGTGAGGCCTACCCTTTGTGCCTTGTTCTTTATTTGTTGCCGAGGTTTTCTTTGTTGTGGTATTGTTGGTTCATTGAGGAAGGCATGACTTGACTTGGCATATGACATAGCTTTGACCCTTGGCACTTGGTAAATGTGTTGTGGCTTAATGTCAATTGGTCCTCAGACTTGGAGATTGGGCTTAGAGCTTTATAACATACTCACGGGCTCCCTCTTGGATTCTCTTTGGTGGCTTGGTGCTTGGTCTCGGGCTCTAGCTCGACGCGTACTGCACAGTACACGCCCTTTGTGGGCTTTTTCCTCATGGTTTGGTGCTGGTGGCAGTGCGGGGGTGTTGGTGGAGGTGTTGGGAGGTGCTGGTGCATAGTGAAATGTGGTCGCCCCTTGTGGGATTCCTTTGTGATCTCTCCTCCTCTTGGCTCGTGGTTTGGATGGGAGGTGTTGGTGCATAGTGCAATGTGGTCGCCCCTTGTGGGATTCCTTCATGAGCTCTCCTCCTCTTGGCTCGTGGTTTCGCGCTTGGTATTGAGCTCGAGTTTTGGCTCTTGGTGCTACCTCTTGACTCAATATCGGTGATGCCTTGACATTGGAGATTGGTTTCGACTTGGGGTTTGGTTATTTTATATAATTTAGGGTTGGACCATTTTAACCAATACCGACCACAACCACAACATATTCCAAGTAAGGAGAAGTAGTGCTAAGGCACCAATGAGGAGTCACAAGGAGATAAAGCCTATGTACTTGGAACTTTTAATATTTGGTCATGGTTGGATGGTTACTTGGAGGTTTGAGTGCACTTGGGGTTTGGATACAAAGACCATCATTTTTTTTTTAATATTTATATATACACCTATTTTCTATATTTTTTTTTGTTTTTGTTTTCATCTAACCCTTATAATTTTTTCCTCTCGTTCTTTTGTAGGTGAGGATGTTTACAGGTACAAGGGTTGGAACAGTGGAACAAGGAACATGTGGACATGGGACTAGAAGAGGTGTGGCATGGTCTTTTCCCTGCTACACTCACCCTCTTCTCCAATACTTTTCTAGGTAGTTTCTTTAGGGTTCATGGGTCATTTATGGTTTATTTAAGGGATGTAAATAAAGGGTAGCTTCATGCCCAAGGGTTCAGGTTGTGTTTTCTAGGGTTGTAGGTGGGTAAGCCCTAGATTTTAGTTTTGAAACTGGGCTCTGATACCATTTGTAAGGCCTTCTATTTAGGGCCCCAAAAATAAATACCTCTTACTGTAATGACTGCAATTTAGTTCATGATTTACTTTTTACAAGGAATAAACTAGTATTTAGACAATATAATAACAACAAATCAACTAGTAAAATACATACCTTGACCCGCAGGTTCATTGATTTAGCCACTTTCTCGTTTTTTCTTGTTCTTGCCCAAAATTCCCAAAACTGAATATTTACCTCCCAGCCAACTAGGAACATCCTCTCTCGCTCCCTAGCTCTAGGAATCCTTAATGTTTCTTGGCCCTCGAGCCCAAATTCCCAGCAACATTAGTGCCCCTGTAAAAGTTCCCCAAAACAATCTATGTCCTCCAATCTCCTCCTTCTTCCGCCTCCCTTCCAGAATTTCCTCCTTTCCTTCTTCTTCCAGAATTTTCCCCAAAAGAAAGACCCCCTTCCAAGTAATATCCCCTCTTCCTTATCCTCTTCTCTCGAATCCCCCTCCCTCATTCAATTCCCCAACTGAATTATCCCCTCATTAATTCCCTCACCTACCATAAATAATAAAATAATAAAAAGATTCATTGTATTTATTTTAATAATTAATTAATTTAACTTAAAAGACTATGATCAATAAAAAATCAATTGGGTTGTTACACTATTGGACCCTTTTCCTTATGCTTTCTTTTCTTTCCCGTCTCGGGTGCTATTTGTTGTGTTTTTTTTGTCGCTGGTGTAGTCTCTGGTGCATCTCCTGCAACATTTCCTTGACCATGTTCATGATCATCACCTGTATTGTTACACAGTTATGCCTCTTCATTACCAGGTTGCATTGTCAAAGTTTCACCTATAGGGATCTTCCAATATGGGTCACAAACCTGCATGATTACTGGATATGTTCATCAATGACTTTGTATTTCTTCTTGATGCACTCCTCTCTTGGGTCCTTCTTTGTCTAGAAATATATGTGATGCCAATCTACTCAAAACTGCGTGAATGGTGTGTATGCTTCCACTATTTCTGGTGGTATGCATAATTTGCTTCTAATGCAATGTCGAACTCTTTCAGCATAGAGAAACAAAATCCATGTTATTGTCTGTTTTGCGTTGTTTGTTTGTTGTATACTAGAATATCTGGCATTTTGTTTCTAATCATGGATTCCCTCTTAAACCCAGAAACCGCACGTCCTCCGACTCTTCCCATGTTGTGAATGCTAGCAAAATTATAAGCCATGGATAATGGAACTCCATACCTCTATCATATGTGTCGACACAATCAATAAGAAACTAGTTTAACAGGAAGGGAACCCAACTCATTAAATTCCCTTCCACACACTTTTATGTCGCTACTATCACCCCTGCTAACACTTGGTCCTTCCTAAATTTCCATAGTAGTTTTCACACTAATGATTGTGTCACAAATATGATAGTCCGGTCACATAATCTTGGCACATATAGGCCACACACCCCTCTAACTGTGTGAAATTTGTGTTTCATGACCTCTGAAAAGGCCATGTCTTCCTTTCCATCGACAAACATCGAAGTGGGCTCTTCCCCCTGTGTCAGTAAGCCTGTGATTATTGCAATTAAGTATATTTCTATTGATATTTTCCTATCCAACCACATATATCCTCCATGCACGTAAGATAAGAGAAAATTAACGCATGCATTTACTTCATTGTTCCATCTAAAGTGTGGGATGTCGAATAGGTTGAGAAATCCTACTCGCTCCAATCCTCTGGCCCATACCTAAGGCACATGTATGCTTTTTTTTGTGGATGGGTCTACTTTCAACTCCATATACTATGGAGGGAATCGTCTTTTCTTGGAGGAATGTAATCCCAGGGGAACCTTGGCTCCAAGGATCATGCTTCTCCCAGAATATCATCAACCTCCAGTACCTCTGGTTCTAGTGGTGTTTCCTTTTTGCGGGCCTTTTTTGGTATGGGAACAAGTGCTTTCAATGGTGTAATTGTTGTAAAAACAAAACCTGTAAATCTTGATAACTACTTCAGTTGTGAGTTATCTTTGGTTCGCTCTCACTTGCATGAAGCTCGTAGTAATATTGATTCCCGCTTGGCGACCCTCAACTGATTTTCTACCTCCTTGCCAACTGTGCATGTCTCTTCATGTCAATTAACTACCTTGGCCAATCCGCCAACAGGGTTGATGAATGGTTAAATAAATGTGGCTTTATTACCAAATTCGTCTTGTGATTTTTTCCTCGTATTGCCAATCTGTCGAGATTTCCGGTGAATTTTACCATTTAAAATTATATGGTGTCTTTATGACCTGCCATTACCACTTTATAGTTGTCATTTCCTTTCTTTAATTACTTTTAACGGTCTTTCCAGTACCATACTAGACAATTGTTATTGCTTATGTGGTTGCTTCTTCGCGGTATTTTTCTTCTGTGTATTAATGTCTTAATTGGCGCAATTTCATCCTGATAGCATGATAATCATTCCTTTGCGCAATTTCTTATGTCTTTGTACTATATAATCTTTTTATTTTTTCTATATCTACTTTTTATTTGTTTTTCTACTTTTTATATGTTTTTATGTGTTGTATCTTCCTACTATAGTATAGTTACTATGATACATGTTTTCTATCACATCCCATATTACTGTGCAGACTGTCAGTCATCTCTATAGAGTTTCAAACAACTTCCATTCACCATTCCACCAAGGAATTCTCCATTCAAGGTTTCCAACTGCGCAACAATGACCTCTGTCACATGTTGAATCACATAGGGTCCTAACCAATGCATTTGAAACTTCCTTGGATGCTCCATAAAATTACTGCCATATATTAATACTAACTGTGACAACCTCTCTTCTATTGCACGCTAGTCCAAAATATCAGTGATCATTGCAATGCGTAGGCTAGGTAAAATAAACTCCATTGACATCATTGCTTATTGCCCATAGAATAACCTGAAAGGTGTCTTCCCTGTCAACGTTTTACTTGTAGTCATGTAAGACCATAAAAATGTAGGAACTCTTAAGTCCCAATCATCTCTCCTTACATTGCATATCTTTGCCAAAGAATTCTCCAGTATTTTTTTGAAATCTTCCACTGTTCTATTGGCCTGAGGATGATACAGGGTACTCTTCTGATGTTGAATTTGAAACTCCTCAGCCAGTGTTGTAGTTATCTTATTTAGGAAGTGTGCTACTTGATCACTGAGTAATATGTGCAGACATCCAAATCATGTGACCACATTCTCAAATAGAAATCACGTAGCAATTTCCATAGTGCAATCTAGAACTGGTGTTGCTTCTACCCATCTTGTTAAGTACTCCATCACAGTGATTATATACATTGTCCCTAATCTTCTTGCTTGTGGATTAATTGGTCCCACAAAGTCTATGGCCCATTTATCAAACGATTGCAAGGTAACCTATATGGATTTAAAGGAATTTCATCCCTCCTGGATGGCTTTCCCACTCTTTGACATACATCACATGGAGATGACAGATTTTGAAAGTTGTCATTTTCCCGTGTGGAATTTGTAACCACTATTGAAGTAGCATGGGTAAAAACAATAGGAACATTAATGCTCAAATCCTTCTTATTTCATCACAAAAAAAATGGGTGAATGTGAATATAGTAGAAATCACCAAGATGACGAGTCTTGCAGGACACCTCAACATGATGGGAGTGCAAATAATGGGGATGACAATCCATTGCCACATGATCTTGTAAGGAAATCCAAGTGAGTTAAAGAATCTTTGCCAAGTGGCCCCATTAAATGTCTTCCATGGTGTCTATTGACTTAGGTCAGCCTATTACATGGAACAATTAAGAGTTTCCAAGTGGCCACAATTAAGGCCCACCAAATGACTTAGAGTCTCCCATGTGGCACAATCAAGGCCAACCAAGTGGACCCATAGAGAGCCACCACTGCAAGTGGGCTATAAGATAAGATAAGATAAGATAAGTTAATTTTATTAATGTCTAACTAATGAAAACAAAAGTAGGTCCAAGGGACTATTGAGTATAATGATGTCAATAGAATGCGGGAGTACCAAAAGGTCTCCTATAAAAGGAAAAATGTAGAAATTAAAGTGTAATAAGGTAGAGAGTGAGATCAACTTCGAGGCATGAAGAACCCTCGACCCTGAGCTCAGAGACCTGCTCTTATGATGAAATCTAATATATAAATATCTAAGGACAAGAGGATCTAGAAGAAGAAGAAGAAAGGAAGAAATGAAAGAAAGGTATCCATGTGGCACCATAAGGGCCTACCAAGTATCCTATATATCTATGATCTTAAGACTTCTATCATTGGAAGGAGTGCTTTGGGGAAAAAACCCCCTAGTCAGGGTCTAATGGCTACGCAAAGCGATCACTCCTTAAAAGATAGAAACTAACCTATTCTTACCCAATCTCACAAACCCTAATGATTTCTTTTAAACAAGGGAAACATGAAAAAGATGAAGAATGACACCTTGAATCCTTTCGTTCGTAGTATATCCCCTTTTGATCCAGATTATTTTCGACATGAAATGAGAGGAGAGATATAATAAATAAAGGTATAGAGATATCTCGGATATCCAATAATATAACACAGATGTATCAGAGATGCAACCATAGACACATAGATACAATAATACACAATTTTCTATTAATGAGCGAAGATGTACAAACATTGTAAAAATACAGAGTGAAAGACTCGCTAGAATGGTGGCATCTTATCTCTAAGAAGAGATGTGTCCTCTACTCACATTCACAAGAAGATGATTTTACAATGAGGCTCTAAAGGCCTGTTTAACATAAAGAAAATACAAAACCCTAACCCCGAAAAATGAAAAGCCAACAATTTTGTGGACCCCGTTTTGGGTAGTTTGGTGTATCAAATTCATGGGGCATAACTTTGGCGTACAATCTTCGTTTGGAGTGCACAATAGCTCATTGGAAATATCTATCCGAGGACTACACATGTTGCCATCATACTTTGAATCCATCTATAGTCTAACTATGGCAAGCCCTAAAAACGTTGTTTAGGGCCTCAAAACGACCCCGACAGTTTGGAACTAAAAAACTAGAAACAAAACTGGCAAACTGAAACTGCCAAAATGAGCCAGTTGGAATAGGTGGGTGGCCACTAATATCCACCTAGATCAATCCTCCCTCCTTATGAAACAATGGTATCCATTACGTTGAGTTATCGGGGGATAGGGGAAAGTGATTGTTGTAACTGAACCTTGGTGCGCTTCTTCCCTTGCTGGAGATGTTGCGCTATCGAAGGCTATCATGAACCTATTGTTGGTGGGGTTGAATCTGTTCAACCAGTCAGGCTACATGAGATGTATGTGTGCAGAAGGAATCTTTGTGCTTTGATGTATTCTTGTCGACCTACTTCTGTTGGATAGAAGGTGCTTGGCTGAGGCTGCCATGGTTGTAGTGTCCTTCTGTTCACCTTTTGAACAAATTGTGAAGAAGCTGGATTTTGTAGTATGAGATACTACCTTGCGACACAGTTTAGCTAGGACAATAGTTGAAATTACCTCTAGTATTCTATAGATATGACCCCCCAGAGTAACAATGACACTACGGGATCAAGACTCATAGATAGCATGGCGCTTCCACATATATGGTTGGCCCAAGAGAACATCACAAATATCCAGCGAGGAAACATCACATAATACCTCATCCTTGAAGGGATGGATGTCGTATTAAAATCAATACTACTGGATGATATGAAGATCTCATCCTTGAAGAAGCCAACTGATGTTGTATGGATGCAGGTGTGGTGTTGTTAACAATCCAAACTATTTAACGACGTCTGCTGAGATGAGGTTCTTCTGGCTTCTGCTATAAACAATAAAATACAGCGGGGTCCCCTTCACCCACATCTGTGAATGAAAAAGGTGCTCTCCCTCTTCAGGATCTAATGGTTCTTTTGGTTGAATTTTTGCGATCACAACAATAGCAGTGGGGTTTGCATCAATGATCTGTCTTCTACCAGTATTTTCATAATCAGATTCTGAATCAGGGTGCGACTCCTTGTCTTTGATCTCGGCCACCAATGACTCTTTTGAGAGAAATTCATCGGTGTTGTGCCAGGGGATTTTGTGGAAATCACACCATTTTCCGGTGTCCTTCTTCGTCTTCCCGTGACCTTTCTTTTCCTGTGGCTTGCACTGGTTTTTAGGAGGTTGTTTGTTAGGGTTGTCTTTATCATACTTTTGTTGTTGCGGATTTGAAGACCTGAAATCCTGCTTGTTCTAGTGCTTAAATTTATGCTCGATTTTAACGACATATCTATAAGAAGCATCGAGTGATTAGATGTCCAGAAAATCCATTTCAGTTTGGATGTATCTGTGTAGAGCCCCACGGTATTTCAAAACCAAATTTCGTTTGGATTCTTTATATCCAGCTTGGTGCGCAAGGTATGGAAGGTATTGGTGAACTCTGAAACTGCTTAGCCCCTCTCTTGTCACAGTGTGGTCCATCTCATGTACTGGTCCTCATAGTTTCCAACAGGGTAATACTATTCCTTTACCACATCCACACAAAAAATCTCAAGTGTACTCGACCCCATATATTCCAGACTCCTCTGTGGAATTTTTCTCACAGTAAGTTTCTAACCAATGTTTGACATGGGGGAGAGCCTTAAGGAGTGCGAAGGTGATATTTTCCTTGTTGGAGAAATTATGAACAAAGAAATAACCTTCTAGCAGATTTAACCATTTTTCTAGGGAATTCGCATATATCTGTCCTTCAAATATGGGAATATCAAAATTAACTTGTACCTTGAAAGGCGAGGTGCCTCCAAAGTGGTTGTTTGATGAAGACGCACCTGTTTTTATCAACATGCGTTGGAGGATGTGGGAAAATTCTCCACCATTTCGTCACTCTATTGCGTGAGAGCTTGCTCAAGCAATAAATTAATAGAATCCTCTGTTTTGTCATTTTTCTTTTCTTCCGCCATGGAGGGTTTCTTGGGCGTGCAAGAACGATTTTCCTCAAGAGAGACAAGCTCGAGACCCAACTTGATATACTTGGACCTTGTCGGGGACATGCACTGAAAAAAATCAAGAGCAACATGCTCTGATACCACTAATCCAGATTATTTTTATCACGAAATGAGAGAGGAGATACAATAAAGAAATGTATAGAGATATCTCAGATACCAATAATATAACATAAATGTGTCAGAGATGCAACCATAACCACATAGATACAATAATACACAATTTTCTATTAATGAGCGAAAATGTACAAAGACTATAAAAATACAGAGTGAAAGACTCACTAGAATGGTGACAACTTATCTCAGAAAATAGATGTGTCCGCTACTCGCATTCACAAGAAGATGATTTTACAATGAGGCTCTAAAGGCCTTTTTAAAATAAAGAAAATCCAAAACCCTAACCCTGGAAGATGAAAAGCCAATAGTTTTGTGGACCTCGTTTTGAGTAGTTCGGTGTATCAACTTCCCGGGGGCGTAAGTTTGGCATACAATCTCAGTTTGGGGTGCACGATTGCACATTAGAAAGGTCTATCTGAGGAATACACATGTCGTCATCTATAGTCTAGCTCTGACAAGCCCTCAAAACGTTGTTTAGGGCCTCAAAACAACCCCAAAAGTTTGGGACTCGAAAACTAGAAACAAAACTGCCAAAATGAGCCAGTTGGAATAGGTGGGTGGCCACCGATATCCACCTGGATCAACTTTGTCCGCTATTTTCTCCCGGATTGCAGGTCTCCTTCCAAAACTGACCTGAAACAACTCAGAAAACAATGTACAACAAAATATATGCAATCATTATTAACATAAACATGTACTAATTCTCATGAAATAAGATATAAACATTCAAAATTATTCATAAGAACATAGACACATGAATTGGGAAAAGAAAAAATTTATTTTATTGATAACATATAAGGAAGGTTACAACCAGAATCTTTAATGTCGACACCACTCTACGAACCTCTCTTGGGTTCCTCCAATAAGACTCCAAGTGCATTAATCCCACAATCACTAGAAAATCCTCACAATCAACATGAAAAAATAAGGGGTTTGATGGATTGCATAAAGAGGATGAGAGAATGAGAATGTTGAGGATGTATACTTAGAGCTGGATGCATAAGCTTAGAGAGAAAGAAGGAGAAATTTGGGAATAGTTTATTTTCTTCTTCAAAAGTATATCAAATGACCTCCCATAGGGACCTTTATATATGGACATTAGATGGTTATTCAGTTGTGAGAAGGGATACAAGAGGTAAGAATGGTTATGCAACCGAAAAAAGCCCGTGAACCCTTCCGAGAAGTGCAATTTTTTTTTTTTTTTGCAAATTTTGTGAGTATACATGTGTTGTGTATGTATCAACTAGCGTATGTATGCATGCTGCATGTATATTAGGGCACGTACACCTTGAAAAATGAAGTTTTTAAGTAGGAAACTCAACAAAAGTGATTTTCAAGTGTGTATATGGATGGGCCATGATAAAAAATGCATAGTGGTGGCATTTTGGACTATAACAAGGAGTGGAAAAGTAATAAGAATAATTAGCATCCTCGACAGCATGAGGGGTTGTACACAATATCGCATATTCGTTATGCCTATTAGTCGGCATCCCTTATAGACCGTCATGTGTCCTCATCAACAACTGCTAGTTGCCCCATCACTAGTAGCCAATCGGCCCCTTCGCTAGTCGCAAAGTGGTCAAGACAAAGCATATGGCACAATTTGCGGGTGTGTTAAGAAGAAGAGATTTTACCTAGTTCATTAATTTTATAGAAAGACATAATAGAAATAAATATGATATTAAGCGAGGATTTTTATAATTTTTTAAAACCCAAGATGTCAAGCATTTTGCGTTACAAAAACTCAAGGAGATCAAACAAATTCCAGGTGAGTCAGTCATAGATTATGATGCAATATTTCAGGATTTGCTTAGCCAAATCACCTACAAAATTGAGAATCAATTTCTTGTGTAATGGTTCATTGTCAACTTGATCCAAATAATTAGAGCATCATTGAGGATTCACAAGATCAAATTTATGAAGATGCACTAAATAAAGCGCAACAAATCAAGTCTAATGACAACTGGGTTACTTTGTCGAATGATAAATGGTTGGAGAAAAAACTAGAAATGATGCAAAGATCAATTTGAGACCTTGCAATAAGAATATCAAACCTATGGTGCACAATCTATATGAATGAGGGTCATACAAAAGACAATTGCAAATATAGAGTGTCAACTGACAGATAGAAGGATGTCATAATAGTACACACTGAATATTTTTGTGACATTTGTGAATGCATGACGAACCACTCTACACAAGATTTCCCATAGAATATGAAGAATGCTAAACATCAATGGTGTGCCATAAGTGAATAACCCATGCATAGTAAATCTGAATCTCAACACAATGGTAGGAACAAACTGAACTACCAGACTATATATCATGCCCAAAATGCAGATCCAAATTAGGCCCCACATGGAGGAGGCTATCAAGGAAGAGGTGATGGAGGCTACTGCATAAAAGGTAGTTATGGAGGTCGAGGGTTCGACATGGTGGTCAAGGAGGATATGTGAGGAAGTATTTCTTTGTTTTCTACAAGGAAGATCATTTAATTCCATATCATCCTCTAAAGGATAGAACTGATCTGAAATTTTGCACTAAGTGTGGTGTAAGAGACCATTCTTTGGACAATTGCCCGATAATGCTGGAGAGGAATCATGTACAAAAACAATGTTAACTTTCTACAAATCATACCAAAGCATCAAGCATGAAACTCTAAGAATTTACATGTGGTTACCAGGATTGGAGCGAAGAAGGGGGGAGATGCATTCCCGCAGAGAACCCCTATCAAAAACCTAGGAGGAAAGACAAACTTATGTACCCTGATCCACAAAGACAAAGATAAATTATTGATGAAGCCATGAGGATTTTTGAGGCTCTAGCACAAGAAGATGATTTACAAGGACCCAAACACAACAAGCAACAAAAAGAGCAAAATGTTGCACTGGAAGAGTTCCTAGATATTTTAAGCGAAGAAAAATCAATAACACGATATGTATAAATCTATATAATTCTCATAATCTTCCTAACCATCCCTTGTTGCAGCACCCAAATCTTAATATATTAAAAAATATTAACTTTTTTTTAAACTATATTTTATTAACACTATAAAATTTACATACAATATATTT
The DNA here is from genome assembly GCA_009831015.1 of Picea engelmannii. Classification (NCBI taxonomy): domain Eukaryota; kingdom Viridiplantae; phylum Streptophyta; class Pinopsida; order Pinales; family Pinaceae; genus Picea; species Picea engelmannii. The sequence continues at coordinate 856,255 of ML778386.1, read as the reverse complement.
TCCAATCCACAATGTCATACCACATATATAACAATAACAAGTGTATTTTCCAATCCACAATGTCATAACACATATATAACAAGTAAATTATCTTTAGCTAAATCTTAATGAGTGAGTAATTTAAAATATTAAGTGCAATAAAAAGGGGTGCACTAAAAATATTATTTGGCTCATCGTAATGTTTTGATGGACGATTGATATTTAAAATAAATATTATTTTTAATCATTACGCTCAACAAACCTATATCCAATCAATTACTTTTTCGACCAAATCTTAATATATATCGAATTATTTTTAATCATTACGCTCAAAAAACCTATATGCAATCAATTACTTTTTAGACGAAATCTTAATATATATCGAATTATTAGTTACTTTTTAGACCAAATCTTAATATAATTATCTTAATTATATTATTAACTTTAAATTATAATTATTTCATTTTTAGTTTTTAATTATAATAATTTATATTTAATTTTTAATATAATTAAAAATAATATTTAAAATTTAATGATTAAATTTATTTACAATCAATAATCAATATTATAAGATATTTAATTAATTTAATAAAAACAATAAAAAATAATAATAAAAAAATCCAAGAAAGATATTTCCATATCGAACATCCATAAAACTAATTTTCTTAAAGTTATAATAATATTATAATCAATATTATTATATACTAATTTAGTAAGAAGAATAGTAAAAGATACTCAAGAAAAATCTTCTCACCTCCGGTATCTATAAAACGTCAAAGCCACGGACTATAATGCAAGGCACTTGGTCACACGCTCATTCGTGTTGACCTTTTCCACTAAGCCAGCATGCTCACTATCGAACATTAACCGATAAACGGAACATATTAGCGTTAACCAGAATACCAGAATCAGAGGAAAAGGACAGGGATTATGGGCAATTACATTTACTGGGTTTCATCCAAAGTTCCGTCCAATCTACTGAAAGTCATAGCGATCTATGACTGCGTCCAAGAATTTGAGAGGGCGCGACAATCCCGTTCTCCCCCTGCTTAAACGCCACTCGCTGATCTCGCCTTCGGAGATGGCTTCCCTCGCGTTTAAAGTTTAAAGCCGATTCGGCTCTTCGCAAGTCGACTTCGAATACCATGAGCCTGGCCAGAATCCTTCCTGTGTTGTGCGACTTGTGCCCGTGTTCCCCTGACAGAAGCTTCGCCGCTCATGATCTAAGTGAAGAGATTGAGCTCGCCAAGTGGCTGCATGAGAGGCCGCCAACTGGCTTCTCTGGATTCTGCCAAGTGTCCAGATGGGGCTTGCCAAGTGGCCATTTGGGCCCGCCTTGTGGTCCATGCCAAGTGGCACGTTCAGGGATGGCCAACTGGCACATTCAAAGCCCGCCAAGTTTCCTTCAGTCCACAAGTGTCACATTGTCGGCCCACTCCTGCCACGTGTCACGCTGTCGGCCCGGCAAGTGTCACGCCTGCCAAGTATCCTTTGGCAGCCAAGTGTCAAACCCTCCATGTGTTCGCTTGTCGGCCCGCCATGTGTCCCTTATCGATCCATGAGGTGTCAAGACCGCCAGGTGTCACAGACGCCATGTGCTTCCCTGTCGGACCGCCAGATTTCGCGGTTGCCATGTGTCGGCCCGCCAGGTGTCATGGCTGCCATATGTTGGCCTCCAAGTGTCACGGCTGCCATGTGTCGGCCCGTCAGGTGTTAAGGCTGCCATGTTTCGGTCCGCCAGGTGTCATGGGCGCCATGTGTCCCCTGTCGGCCAACCAGGTGTCAAGGTCGCCATGTGTCCCCCTGTCAGCCAACTAGGTGTCATAGCCACCATGTGTCTTCCTGCTAGGTGTCAAAGCCGCCATGTGTCGGCATTCCAGGTGTCACATCCTCCCTGTGTCGTCCTGCCAGGTGTCAAACTCGCCATGTGTCGGTCCAAAGGTTACCCGCCATGTGTCTCTTTGTCCGCCCGCCAGGCTCATGTCCGCCAAGTGTCCCCCTGTCGGACCGCCAGGTTCATGTCTGCCAAGTGTGGTCCCACTGTAGGGCCACCATGTGATCCCACTGTCGGCCTGCCAAGTATCCCGCTGTAGGCCCGCCATGTGTCCGTTGTCGGACAGCCAAGCCATATGGCCCATTATAAATGTTTAAACAATGACTAACAAGGAATGTGGAACAACTTCAGGGTGGGCGTGAGCGTCATTTTATTTGCTGATTCTATGAATGGCAAGTCGGATGGGAAGCGGAGGCATTCGGTTCGCTATTCTACTATGAAGGACCCCCTGCAGCTCCGAGCCGATCACGTCTGCGTTGATTTGGTTACAACGGAATCGAAAGATTGATACAAAATACAAAATACACTAACAAGTAGTTTGTTAGTGTCAACGACTCTCATGTATTTGGCACACACTGCATTGAAGCGTGGAAGAAGCATAAGATGAACGGGAAATGTGATCGTTGCTAAAAGCAACCAGCAGAGAGAGGGTTTCACCTTTCGAAATCTATAACACAATACAGATCGTCGTTATCCAGCTTGCTAGCCTTTTCCTGTGACATTCTTCAAATAGAAGGGAAAACAATCGACTAGCTGTAGCCTTTTCCAATGACATTCTTCAAAGAGAGGGGAAAACCAGTTAAGTTTCTTTAAAAAAAAAAAAGGCCTTCCGACTTCCTCTCTGGCGTAGAGTCTTTGATTCTGTTTTTGAGCAATTGCATAAGAAGCGAGCATAATTCTTTATTATAGTTTGGTATGCTGTAGATTCAATTCTTCCCTTAACTATGATGTAACAATCTCACATAAATGACTATATTACGTTTGTTTGATCATACAATGCAACATCTTTTGTTTAATGATCATGTGACTGTTCTTTAGTCAATAAAATTCCGGTGATCTATGGATGGGATTAATTTTTTTAATTGAAGTATGGATAGGATTAAATGCTTTAATCAAAATTTTGAAACGATTTGAATTATTATTTTTACAACACAGAAATCATTAAAGTATAGATACGATTAAACTTTATAATCAAAAAATATATTTGATATACTCTTCGAAGGATACATTTGGAGCTTAGCAAATTATAATTTGTTAAGTAGTGTAATGCCTTTTATTTAAAGATCACATTACAGTTCTGGTAGTTAATAAAATTCCGGTGTTCCAATTAAACTAAAATTTCATAAATATCATAAATTTTTCATATATTATTTGTTTCTTTTATTTTATGAAGTGGTGTCCAACATTACATTTTCGTCCTTATTTCTGTACATTAATATGGGATTTGATTATTCTAAGATTTTTATTCAGTGAGGTTTAGGATGAGGTTAAATTAAGATTATATATTCGATGTTGTGTACAGTAATCCACTTAATACATATTCACTACGATTAATTATATGTATTAAATAATTTATAATTTTTTCATAAGCCAGTCAAAGTTTTATATTTATCCAATGAGGTTTAGGATGAAGTTAAATTAAGATCATATATTTCATGCTATGCACAGGAATCTACTTGATACATATTCACTATAATTAATTATATGTATTAAATAATCTATGAATTTTTAACTATTGCTGTACATATCTCTACATATTTATAAACTAACAAAAATTAATTATATTTATTAAATAATTTATGAGTTTTTAACTATTACTATATCTGTACATATCTATAGACTAACCAAATAAAAAATACCTATAGACTAACAGAATTAAAAGGACAATAGGCATACATATCTATAGACTAACAAAATAAAAAAGACCTATAGACTAACAAAAATAATAAAAAAAACCTATAGACTAACAAAATTAAAAGGACAGTAGGCAGAATAGTTAACTGAATAATTGCAAACGAATTTTAAATTAACTATCAGTGAAGTTAGCGTAAATCTAGATATTTGTCTCCCATATTTATTATTAGACCTTAATTAACTATCTAAATAACTAGTAAACTCGATTTGAGAGGCCGAAAAAGTAAACAAATAATCCATAATTAATAAATAACTGCCAGTGATAGGTTAACTGGAAATTGGTATAAGGCAAAGTTTCACTAAAAGTTCTAGCGTAAATCTAGATACCATATTTATTGTTAGACCTAAATTAACAATCCGAATAACTAGTAAACTCGATTTGAGAGGCCGAAAAGGTAAACAAATGATCCATAATTAATAAATAATTGCAAGTGATAGGTTAAGTGAAATTGGTATAAGGCAAAGTTTCACTAAAAGTTTTTTAATTTTGTTTGCATAAATCAATGATATAATAAAATTTGAATTTAATAGATAACTGCCAGTGATGGGAAGTTTCACTAAAAAGGCAAAGTTTCACTAAAAGTTCTTTAATTTTGTTTGTATAAATCAATGATATAATAAAATTTAAATGGATTATGAATCAATTATATTTTTAATTTTGTTTGTATAAATCAATGCATAATAAAATTTAAATGAATTATGATTAAACTATGCTTTTTATGTAGTCCACATAGAAAGTGGTCAACAACTTATTTTTATTTTTTATATATTCTTAATGTCATGTTATATTTATCTGTTATTTCATATTTTAAATTAAATAATATTATATGATTCAAAATAATAATTAAATTATATAATTATTATGATAATTTAAAAATTGAAATTTAAAATTCATAGTATAGTTAAACATAAGTTCACGTCTAGTAGCTATTCCATTGATCCCCTCAAAGGCACTTATGAAAGTTAGGCGCCATCATACCGTGTTATTCTCTTTCCTTTTACCCATTAGATTGCGTTAGCTGACTCTTAAAATCGAATGGTTGGAGTGCACCTTTCTTCCAATTACGAGGGGTGTTTGTAGCATGAATATTAAAGGCTGGGGATAGTAGTAGTGTCCATGAGATGATATAATAGTTCGTATTTGGGAGATGATTGGACCTGTCCAAATTGTAATTATCTTACTTACGATGTTACGATGTTGCAGTGAACAAGTTTATTCGCTTACTTATTAAAAAGAAGACATGTTTCTAAGATAATTACAATATATTATGGTTGGATATTAAAAGAAAATACATATTTTTAAGATAATTAAAATGTATTCTTGTTAGATATGAACAATGGGAGATGTATGAAATTTAAAAATAAATAAATGAGAAAATTGTATTAATTTAGGTATTTTAAAAAATAATAAATACAATTTAAAAAAAAAGATAAAAAAACATATTAGATATATCTAAAATATTTAGATAAATCTTTTTTTTTGTTCTTAGTTTTATTGTAGTTTTTTTTAATTTATTGAAAAAATAATTTATAGTTAAATTATGATGCTCTT
>ML778386.1:835750-850950 GCA_009831015.1 Picea engelmannii | reverse complement strand
GAAAAAAAAAAAAAAAAACATGTATTGTTAACTTAATATCTAAAAAAATTAATATCAAAACTATTTTTGAGACAAACTCTCTTGTATTACATACAAAAATAATCTAAATCCTACTTAGATATGATTGGTGATAATTAACAAAAGTTCTAAGATATGACTAAATGCTTCAATTATTAATATAAAACATGTAGATACTCTTTTAAGAATCATGTCTTAGGCTTGGAGATGATCTTTTATATAGAATATAATAAATCTAATTTTTGGGGAAGAAGGGGATGCATTCATAAAAAAAAATATGATAAATGGAATTTCTATATTGAGTTCAATATGGAGAACATTGCATATCGACTTTACAAAAAAATGTTTTACTAGATTATCTAGTTAGATCCAGAGCCATGATGTGAAAATTGGTTGGTATGTGTGCTCTTAGTTGTAGGTTGAAAATTGGTTGGTATGTGTGATCTTAGCTATAGGGTGAAAATTGGTTAGGTTTTTTAGTTTGACCCATGAGGTAAAAATTGGTTTGGTTGTTCAATAAAATTCATGACATGTATAGGTTTTACCATAGATTATGAGGTGTATTAGATACACAAAATATAATATATTACCTCACTACTACATATTGGAAAAAATGCGACGATCTAATTGTGACGTTATGGACAAAATTGGCCATATTGTCGAAAAATAGAGGATTTTTTTTTTCTCCATACGACCTGATATTGTCACACTTGCAATGTACTTTTCAAATCATCGTAATAGCGATGAATTTCAGAAGACGTCACACTTGCGACAACATCAAATGTGCATCACACTTGCGACGGTGTGGACACTAGGTTTCCCCCCCTAACGGTCACCCACTATTTGACAAAGTCAAAATTGACTTTGTCAAATTGTCGTCGAAATTGCAATGTTATGTGCATCGCACTTACGATGATGTGGACACTAGGTTTTCCCCTTAATGATCACCCACTATTTGACAAAGTCAACATTGACTTGGTCAACTATCGTCATAATAACGACGTTATACAATCTATAAATATGTTGCATTTTACGGATGTTGCAACAAGCTTTATATAACAAAAACGGTTCAAAAAGGGTATAAGGTCTTCTTGATGAACAAAAAACATGTTTTTTTTTTCATATGTTATAATAGAAAAATTTAATATATATTCTATTATACACCACTCAATTTTATAAGATTTTCATCAATATATGTATGTGGGGAAGAATGTCAGAAAACATTAGAGGTGGGAAAAAAACTTAAGAGGGTGAAAAGGGTGACACTTTATCAAGCAACATATACCTTCCATTCAAGGGTTTAATATTTCAGTAAACTCATCTATAAATTTTCTTCAAAGGTTCTAAAGCCCTACAATAAAATCAACTCTTAAATTGCGAGTAAAAAGAGGAAAAAGAGGGAAGGCCAAGAATCATACACCCTTACTCTAGTCATGCAATGTGAAAAGTTTAATGACAAATTCATGAGGAAACATTAAAATTGCTTCACCATATTTAGATAAATAAGTTAAAATCAATCATCAATGTAAATATCATAAAGATCACACCTATGATAAAATCAACATCCTTTATTAAAATTGATATATCCCAACATTCAATTAATTACTAAAGCTCTAGAATGACAGTTACAATTTTTTTTTCTCGCATTAATATGACCCACTCATACCATACTCATACTAATCAATGATCAGCCTAGTTTATACATCATTACTAACACCTTGACAACATTTCTAAACTTTGTGCAAGAATTAAATATTGAGATCATGGCAGTGTCAATGGCATTACCAATCGGGTGGATACAATAAATAATTATGCCCGGACAACACAACCTAAATATCTGCACCATATTAATAGTGATATTGTGGAAGTGACATTAATAAAAATAAAAGCATCACATTAATTCAAGTGAACTATTATTCTAATGAAAAGGAAAAATGATTAATCTATTGTGTTGGATAAAGGATATAAACTAAAAAAATAATTATGCCAATTGTTATGCCATAAATAAACTGGAACTATTAACATCGAAGCCATCTATCAACAACTTAAACCGTTGAATCATAGTAAACGTTATATGACTAATTAAGGATAAAACATAGAGACATTTAAGGATAAAACACAGAGACAATTAAGAATAAAACGCAGAGATAATTCTTCCCAAGAGGAAGAAGGGAGACACAGGGCATCTTTGTTTACCAAAAAGGAAGAGGAACTCGGGTAAAATGCAATGTGTTCCCCCAAACCATGCAAGGTCTCTTTGTTACAGAAAAAACAAAGTAACTCGGGTAAAGTGCCATCTGTAACACACCCGCAACGGAGAACAAAGTTTTTCACTTTTCTCCAGGGACAGAATCTGAAATTCTGTAGCCAAACAATTCTCTAATACTAGATGGTATCGTCCTATAGTTAAATGCAGAACCTTTTAGTTTATTAGTGCAGGTTTAAGGGCATACACGACCTTCCCCTTTGCCCTACTGTGAAAAATCGGAGTGTCGAGCGTTAGATCCTTTTGTGACTTGGTCTATGCGATTAAGTTCCAAGCACAAGTTTCTCTCACACGACCATGGGATGTGACCACCTGCTTACCCAAAAGGTGTTTCGGGACTTCAATTGTTGGGTATTCTACATGTGAGTTACCCTGACTTTCCCAGTCTCCGAAATCTGACAGGGGCCTAGAATGTGCTAGCTCTTCCCTTATCATCCTCCACGTGACCACTACCCACAACCATAGGCTTAACCTAAATGACTTATCGTGTTTTGTGAATTTGGAACTTTCGATGCAAGGCACCCCAACTCCTCCAACTCCTGAGTTTCGAAAGGGATTAACAACCGTTAGCTCCCTTCTTCGGCCTCTGTCCATGTGACCATTTATTATGACCCAAAGCCTAACTCCAAGGCACATCGAAAGTTTGCATATCGTGAGTTCTCACGACTTCCCTCTTTGACTTTTCTACCCTACGAGTCAGTGAAATGCTGAGATCTTGCAACGTGTTCCCCTTAATAGATGACCACGATCAACTCACAATTTTGCATATCACGAGTTCGAACAAATATGCTCTTTGACCTTCTTTCTCTGCGAGTCAACGAAATGATGAGATCTCACCATGTGTCCTCCTTAATGGATGACCACGATCAAATCGATATTTCGCATATCGTGAGTTCAAATAGTTATTCTCTTTGACCTTCTTTCTCTGCGAGTCAGCGAAATGATGAGATCTCGCCACGTGTCCTCCTTAATGGACGACCACGATCAAATCGTGATTTTGCATATCGCGATTTCGAAAAGTATGTTCTTTGACCTTCTTGATCTGCGAGTCAGCAAAATGTTGAGATCTCGCCACGTGTCCTCCTTAATGGATGACCACGATCAAATCATGATTTCACATATCGCGAGTTTGAACAGTATGTTCTTTGACCTTCTTGCTCTGTGAGTCCGTGAAATGATGAGATCTCGCCACGTGTTCTTCTTAATGGACGACCACGATCAAATCGTGATTTCGCATATCGCGAGTTTGAACAGTATATGCGTTGACCTTCTTTCTCTACAAGTCAGCGAAACACTAATGTCCCACCACATGTCCTGTCGCGATGGACGGTTCACAATCTCCTCCTGGGGTTCCATTGTTGCACCACACCTGGAAACACCATTGTTTGAAACGTGCATCCCTACGTGCTCTCAATAAGATACCCACATTTCCTTGATCGAACGATCAAGAGGGGTTCTTAGATCTATGGTCCACGGTGCTTCGCGACTCCAGGTTTCAGGGGTTTTGGTTGCACCAACCTGTAATCTTCCTGATGCGCGAACTCCTGAACTAGCAGATCCAACAGTCAAGGTGGATCCTGATAGATCCTTAGATCAATGATCCATGTTATTTCATGACTTCGGGTTTCGAATTTCAGAGGATTTGTCCCCTTCACGATGGCTACCAACGTCCGTCGAACTTGCGAAGACTGAAGGAGTCGAGGAGTTAATTCCTATGCTCCTTATTCAAATATAATGGTCGTGACAGACCTCAGATCCTCCCGAAAGGATCTCGTCTGTTCATCTTCCAAATGAAAGAATATTCCCTTTTGATACTTAAATATCGTTATCCTTCCTGAGCTTCGTCAGTTATGAAGGACTTAAGATCTTTGCGCTCTTTCTCCTGGACTTGACTCTTAGAAGAGTCTTTCGTGCACCCCTTGCGCTCATTCATCAAGTCTAGGACTTAAGTGGATCTTGGTCTCTTCTTTCCTCGTAGGGAGCCTGTGCATATCTACACTACCTCTCCTAAGATTAACAAACTTTGTCCTCCAAGGGACTCAAAACGATTAGGAAGGTTGACATGCATACATGAAACTGTGTCCACGGTCAATGAACACACAGTTCATGACTCTGGCTTATGCCACCATATGACACAAGCATTTACGAGTATAAAACATGTCCTATCCATATGATTTCCTACTTGCCTATTTACACAATCAGGTAGATACAAAAGAAGGAATACAATATATCCATTAAGTAAACATGCACATTTATGAAAACATTCACAATATATCCAATTTCAGTACACAGTTACAGCTCAATTACACAGGGTAGGAGAATACTTATCTATTACAGGTTGTCACCAACTAACTGATTGTGGGTGTTCGTCCTTCCACCCGACCATAGGCTCAGAGGAATTCAATCTTAGCACTCTGGCCACCCCCATGCCAAGCCATGATATCACCAAGGAGCTCTCGCAGTTCTCAAGGATTCTATGTTTCAACTTCTTCTCGGGTTTTGTTCTCTCTAGACTTTCAGAGGTTTCCCTCTCTGTTATGACCTTGGTGAGGTTTATCAGATGCTCATCGAGCATCAATCTTCCAGCCTTCTGATCATCATCCGCTGCAAAGCTCCACGCATCTCCCTTACAGTCTTGCACTCTTGTCTGGTCTCTCCCTCTTGCTACTCCTCTCTTCTCGTTACCATGTGTATGTATCTTACCTTCATTCTGTCAGAAGGAGGCTCAGGGTTGCTTGGTCTGCCAGACCTTGTAGTACTTTGGGCTGACGTTCTGGAGCAAGACCATGCTCCCATTCATGGGGGTGGTTGATAATTTAACCACTGGTCCTTTCTTCATTAACTCATTTCTCTCCTTGGGATCCGAAGGAGGTTGTCATCCTCATCAAGGGAAATTTGGGGTTATTTGATATAATGAATCCTCGTATAGTTTTCACATTCTTCCCCTAGTGATATCATGGCCATTACTTTCAAGGATTCACCCCCACAGTTAATTATTGGGAACTCAAACACTAATACATTTATATTTTCCACATGCCTCAACATGGAAATCCTATTTTATGGTTAATTACAAGCTTGGGGAAATAGGGTGTTACAATTCCCTCCCCCTTAAAGGAACATCGTCCTCGGTGTTCTTTCTCAAAAATACCTATCGTGCCTTTCTCATTCAGTTGTTTCAGAAATATCGATCCTTCTTTCTCGGTCAGGTTCTTTTTCATACCCTTAATCTTGGTCACCTTCTTTCAATAATTCTTGGACAACAAGCATGTTAATCATAGTCTCATGCGAAAACATTGCATAAAAATTTCGAGGAAAAATTTCATAATCTTAGCACAATAATTATCTGCGTAGTTTGTGGATTTGTATCCACATGGTTGTTTTGTTATCCAGGCTCATCATTTTTTTTTCTTGACATATCCATTGGGTGCATGATTTCAAATCAATAGTTTACAATAACTATCAAGTTTTCATCTTCCTTGTAGTCACTCACCCTCCAGGCCCGGGCTCATGCATCCCCTTCTCTGCTATACAGTCCCTCGGGTGATCCATCTTGCCTTGCCAAGGTTTTATCGCATAGGAAAAACTACCCACCGTGTGCATGATCCCAATAGTTTACAAGAACTATTAAGGTATCCTCTTTCTTGTGATCACTCACCCTCTAGGACCAGGATCATGCATCCCCTTCACTGTTATAGAGTCTCTCAGGTGATCCATCTTTCCCTGCCAAGGTTTTCTCACACAGAAAGAATTTCAGAGACTCTATCGAGTCTTACAGTCGAGGCATCCCTCAGGCTTTCTCTGCCAAGGCATCCCTCCATCTTGTGTTACCTCAACACAATGTATTTCAGGTGATCATGACTTACCACGGGGTTCTCATGTCTCAAAAGTGGCCATTTTCATCATCTGTCCTTTTTGGACAGATATTTTCTTCTGGCTCAACGAAAGTTAGGGATGAAGGTTAATCTCTTTCTCACCTATATCACAAGTATATAGAAATTCATGAGACATCATTATAAATTTTAAATTCAAAATTTCTTGTAAATCGGTCAACCACAGATTTCCAAATTCCACATTTTATTTTCATATTTGTTCCGCACAGGAACTAGATTCATAATTACGGGACTTTCCTTCCATAGTGGTTTGGATCAGCAGGTAATTGGTCTTCCTTATGGGATTACAATGTTTCCATATCCAAGACCCCTTTGCTTCCTGCACTTTCAACTTCAATCATCCAAACAAATCATTAGCTTTTCCATGCACATACATTTTTATTGCACCTTTACAACGTCATCACAACAATTTCAGAACTGTGCATACTAACAATTAAATTCACTTTCTAAAAGGAAATACCATTCCTTGCAGTTTGGCTTAGCAAGCAAATGGTATTCCTTATGGGCTTACAACACTGCCATATCCAATACCCTTTTCCTCCCGCGGTTCATTCTTCACACAACCAAATAAACTTTTAGTCTTTCATGTCTCCACGTATTTATATATATGTATTCAAAACCATGCATACTAACATTTCATCACATCTACATAAACATAAAAAGGGGATTTCAATCCTTGCCTATGCCTCATTTCAATCATACCAGAACTTTCAAAATGTAATTCAACATTTCAAAGGATTTTAACGAATGTGCCAATATTCATGGTCACATTCATACCCAATGCACCCTTGCATTGTCTCCAAGTTTGTCACACTTTATGACTGGTTCTTGGCCATGGTGTGTTGGGATTAAACCAACATTTTCCTCATATGGATTATTCATTTTCATTCACTATTACAACAGGACCATGCTTCCTTCTATAGTCCGATCACATTCCCAAATCAGTACACATGAAACTCAGAAGTTTCACATGAGTTCCTTTAAGCATTCTTCCTTCACTAATAACTAGGGTGCCAACACTCATGGCCACCCATGAAATTCTCTTAGTAAGGGTTTTGACCTTTTTAGTCAACAGAGATCATTTGGTTCAAATGTTGTTGCATCATACAATTAGTCTTCACTACAGAGGTTCACACCTCCAACATTCAGGTTCTTCTTCCCGAATCATACCCTACTTGGGTATCCATGACATACAATTGCCCTTTCAAATTTCATGTATAACACGAGACAATAAAATATTTCGGAAAGAATTCTCACCTGAATCCTTTCATACCTTGAGCCACATAAGCATGAACATTTTTATACCTATTCTTGGTTTCTAGCACTCTCTTTTTGATCTTTACCTCATTTGCAGTGCTTTAGTGGGGTTTTCACAGTCCTGTCAACAATCTTTCGACCGTAACCTTCCCATGGTCACCCTCTGCTTGAGTTTTCCCATCATTGGTAACTATCTTCCTCAATAACTCCAATTCCTTTCTATACATAGCATGCATCATCATAATCACAATTACATTAGTTGTAATATTAAACCAAACACATGTATCATAACTTTCGAATTCATAAAAAATCTTCAAAATTTCCTAGCATATCTTTATGCACTTCATCACATTATCCTCAAATGTTTTCACAAGTGCAACATAAACAGATTTTGATTGTATCTTCAACAATACAATCCTTATCACTATGGTGTTAAAACATTTAATTTTATTAGTAAATCAGTTTTCTCATCCAAGAGAAAACATAGCACTCAACAAGGAAGAATTGAGGACTCTCCCCTTCTTCCAACTCTCTCTACACAGCCTAGGACTTTTCATCCTAGTTGAGTTATCTCTAAGGCCTCACTGCCTTTTCTTAATCATGGCTTCAACCAAGCCTAACCAGTTAAACATACTCATTTATTCATTTAATCACACTCAGGGAGTTTACTTTTCTTTTACCAACTATACTGTTTTCCACAACTGCTCTTTTAATCCTATGAATCTGTTAAATAATTTAGGGTTCTTAGGGTGAGGAGAGTGTTCCTCCTTTTCTCCCCCTTTACTTATACAATCTACTTTTTATTGTGATCTTTCTTCTCTTTTCCTGAGCAACCTTGGTTAGGCCTCACCCTAACCCTTTTTGGAATACAACAACATGCTTTAATAATAGACTTGTGTTCATAGTGGATCATGAACCTGTGCATTCTGCACATTATCATTCGGTTCTCAGAGTGGTTAACATTCAATTGTTAGTCTTCTACCTACACATTTTATTTTAAAATGTAATCCATGATTCTTATACAGACAGGATTTGCAACCCATTGCCCCACCTTCTGCAATTATTAGGGTTGTGACTTTGTTTTCTCCGACAGAGTCTTCATATAGTTCCTCCATAGGGAACTCCTTCAGCATGCAACTTCCTTATTGCATATCCATCACTATCTATGCTAGACTCGACCTTGAGTTAGCTTTTATCTATTTACCAAATATTCTTTAAGGAATATAACCATGCATCTTTGTGATGTACCTAATTACATATCCATATGTATTCTAGTTTTGTTAACCATGATGTATTTAACCATATTCATAATCCTAAGCCTGCATGTAGTTGTCATAGGTATATTTCACAACCCACATACATCTTTACTTTTAAGATTAGTCAACTTGGGATTGTTCACAATCCTTCTCATGTGATTCCCAAAGGCATAATCATTTGCCTCTTATTATGACAACATAGCAGCTTTGTTCATTTACCCTTCTATCTAATCATATCAGTATTCCCTAAGGAAAGGGAATAAATTCCCCTCAAGCTATTACTTGGAATAGAACTTTCATGACTGTTCAGAATGGAGTCAACCATGTATCCATAGTATTTGTTTAACCTGGACAAGAGTGATTCTTTATTTATATCTCCCTCATCAGGGAAACCATATGGTGCCACTGCCTACAACTATACTCGTTCATCATACATGTGCATCATTTGCATGTTTAATATCATTCATACCTAACTGGTATTGATATCAGGCTTCCTATTAGGAATCCTCACAATGAATTAAACCCATTCACTTAAGAATAATTAAACACAGCTAAGTATTCATCATACTATCTTAGTTTTATCATTAGTGTTCTTTAGTTATAGATTACAGTCACTTACATGACTAATCTCGCAGTCATAACTCATACTGATGCTTCCTTCTCTTATGGAAATAACCAACCAGGGTCATTTTCCTTTTTATACTATAGCAGCTGGCAAGAAAACCTTGTTTCCTCAACCTCCTTGGAACATTACCCAACTTATAAATACATTATGGAAAATTCTAACCATGCCCAAGGTAACAAAGTCAACCAAACTAGCTTCCAATTATATCTATATAGCTACCATCCACCACTGGATGTCAATCTGACCCAATGGGATTCTAGAAGTGCCCCGACACTCCATTTACCACATTCGTGTCAACATTTAGTCAACCATTTTATATTAGCTTTAGAAATAATGTCTAATACCATTTGGACTACTTACCGAGTATCCTAGCTCAGAAATCCAAAGTATCTTTAGGTCAAGATCGGTCTTGACCATTATATCTAGATTTTTTTCTTCTATTCAGCACAGTCAGTGACGTAGGCCATCATCCTCCTCCCACAAGAACTCTGGCAGATTAGTTTTCCTATCCACCAAGCAAGGAAGGCTTCTGTGATTTCTCATTCAATCACTCTATAATTCTATAGCTCTATTTATCATCTTGATTAGAAAAACCCTGTCCAACAATTCCTGTACCCAAAAACAAAATTTGTTTCTTAGTCCACTTGAAACCCGAGAGTTGTGCATGCTCTCCCTTTTTAGGGAATGGTCACTAGACTCATTCCTATATTCATGAGGGGTTATAAACCTATACTAGATTTAACCGTTCATCAAAGCAATAATCATTACTGCTACGGATCCTTTCCATCCATTCACATTTCTATTTTAGTTTAAAGATTAGTGTCCTTTAGCATAATCCCACTATTGTAGGATTGGATATCATTTCCCAAAGGAATGATATTCGTCCTTAAAGTACTTAAAGAATATTTTCATATGGCTCGTGCATGAGCCCAAGTAGACCAAGTGTTGTAACCATGCTCTGATACCGTTTTGTAACACACCCGCAACGAAGAATATTTTTTTTTGCTTTTCTCTAGGGACAAAATCTCAAATTCTATAGCCAAACAATTCTCTAAGACTGGATGGTCTCGTCCTATAGTTAAATGCATAACCTTTCGGTTTCTTAGTGCAGGTTTAAGGGCATACACGACCTTCCCTTCACCCTACTGTGAAAACTCGAAGTGTCGGGCGTTAGCTCCTTTTGTGACTTGGTCTGCGCGATTAAGTTCCAGGCACAAGTTTCTCTCACGCGGCCATGGGCTGTGACCACCTGCCACCCAAAAGGTGTTTCGGGACTTCACATGTCGGTTATTCTACATGTGAATTACCCTGACTTTCTCAATCTTTGAAATCCGACAGGGGCCTAGCACATGCTATCTCTTCCCTTATCCTCCTCCACATGACCACTACCCACGACCATAGGCTTAACCTAAACAACACATCGCGTTTTGCAACTTTGGAACTTTCGATGCAAGGTGCCCCAACTCCTCCAACTCCCGAGTTCCTAAAGGACATAACAACCGTTAGCTCCCTTCTTTGGCCTCTGTCCATGTGACCATTTATTACAACCCAGAGCCTAACTCCAAGGTGCGTTGGAACTTTGCATATCACGAGTTCTCACGACTTCCCTCTTTGACTTTTCTACCATACGAGTCAGCGAAATGATGAGATCTTGCAACATGTCCTCCTTAATGGATGACCACGATCAACTCACGATTTTGCATATCGTGAGTTCGAACAGTTATTCTCTTTGACATTCTTTCTATGTGAGTCAGTGAAATGATGAGATCTCGCCATGTGTCATCCTTAATGGATGAACATGATCAAATCATGATTTCGCATATCATGATTTTGAATAGTTATGCTCTTTGAAATTCTTTCTCTGGGAGTCAGGGAAATGATGAGATCTCATCACATGTCCTCCTTAATGGACGACCACGATCAAATCGTGATTTTTCATATCACAAGTTCAAACAGTATGTTCTTTGACCTTCTTGCTCTGCGATTCAACGAAATGTTGAGATCTCTCCACATGTCTTCCTTAATGGATGATCACGATCAAATCGCGATTTTGCATATCGCGAGTTCCAATAGTATGTTTTTTGACCGTCTTTCTCTGCGAGTCAATGAAATGTTGAGATCTTGCCACATGTCCTCCTTAGTGGACGACCATGATCAAATCGCGATTTCAAAAATTGTGAGTTCGAATAGTATGTTCTTTGACCTTATTTCTCTGCAAGTCAACGAAACGTTGATCTACCACCATGTGTCCTGTCGTGATGGACGGTTCATAATCTCCTCCTAGGGTTCCAGTGTTGCACCACACCTGGAAACACCATCGTTTGACACGTGCATCCCTATGTGTTCTCGATATGATACCCACATTTCCTCGATCAAACGATCGAGAGTGGTCTCGAAGGGTTCTTAGATATACGGTCCACGATGCTTCACGACTCCGGGTTTCGGGGGTTTTGGTTGCACCAACCCGTAATATTCTCGATGCGTGAAATCCTGAACTAGAATATCCAACGGCCAAGGTGGATCCTGATAGATCCTTAGATCAACGATCCACATTATTTTGTGACTTCAGGTTTTGGATTTCAAAGGATCCATCCCCTTCACGATGGCTACCAAAGTCTGTTGAACTTGCCAAGACTGAAGGAGTCAAGGCGTTAATGCCTATGCTCCTTCTTCAAATCTAATGGTCATGATAGACCTCAGATCCTCCCTAAAGGATCTCATCCATTCATCTTCCGAACAAAAGAATATTCCCTTTCGATACTTAAATCTCGCTATCTTCCTGAGCTTCATCATTTATGAAGGACTTAAGATATTTGCGCTCTTTCTCCTAGACTTGACTCTTAGAAGAGTCTTCCATGCACCCCTTGCACTCATTCATCAAGTCTAGGACTTAAGTGGGTCTTAGTCTCTGCTTGCCTCGTAGGGAGCCTCTGCATATCTACACTATCTCTCCTGAGCTTAAGAGACTTCATCCTCCAAGGGACTCAAAATGATTAGGAAGGTTGACATGCGTATATGAAACTATGTCCACGGTCGATGAACACACAGTTCGTGACTCTGGCTTATGCCACCAAAGGACACAAGAATTTATAAGTATAAAACATGTCCTATCCATATGATTTCCTACTTGCCTAATTACACAATCAGGTAGATAAAAAAAAAGGAATACAGTATATCCATTAAGTAAACACAAACATTTTTGAAAACATTCATAGTATATCCAATTTCAGTACACAATTACAGCTCAATTATAAAGGGTAGGAGAATACTTATCTATTACAGGTTGTCACCAACTAACTGAATATGGGTATTCATCCTTCCACCTAACCATACTCTTAGAGGCATTCAATATTATCACTCTAGCCACCCCCGTGCCAAGCCATGATATCAATAGGGAGCTCTCATAGTTCTCAAGGATTCTTTGTTTTAGCTTCTTCTCAAGTTCTGTTCTCTGTGGACTTTCATAGGTTTCTCTCTCTATTATGGCTTCGACGAGGTTTATCAGATGATCTCCCATCATCAAGCTCACGGCCTTCTGATCATCATCCACTGGAGAGATCTCTACATATCCCTTATGGGATTTCTCTTTCATCTGGTCTCTCCCTCTTGCTACTCCTCTCTTCCCGTTCACGTGTGTATGTATCTTACCTTCCTTCTGTCAAAAGGAAGCTCAGGTTTTCTTGTTATGCCAAACCCTACGGTACTTTGGGCTGACGTTATGCAGATAGACCATGCTCCCATTCATGGGGGTGGTTGATAATTCAACCACTGGTACTTTCTTCATTAACGCATTTCTCTCCTTGGGATCTAAAGGCGGTTGTCATACTCATCAAGGGAAATTTGGGGTTATTTAATATAATGAACCCTCTCGTATAGTTTTCACATTCTTCCCCTAGTGATATCATGGCCAGTACTTTCAAGGCTTCACCCCCACAGTCAGTTATTGGAAACTCAAACACTAATACATTTATATTGTCCACATGCCTCAGCATGGGAATCCTATTTTATGGTTAATTGCAAGCTGGGGGAAACATGGTGTTACACCATCCAGATTAGATCATCGTCAATTTAAAGTCTTAAACTCATATCCTGTAAAAAGGGGGATTGAGGCACAAATGGGATTATACCCAGTAAAAACTTCTTATCCCAAGGCATCGTGTCTTAAGACTAGTATGCACCACATGACAAGCACACTGATTCGCTGGCTACAGATAGCATGAACAATGTCGGTGTGAGGTATATGCTTATCTGAAATCACAAGAAGGGACAACTACAATCAAAATTTCCTCTAGATATACGACTCTTAAGGAGCAGAAGGAAGACTGAAAAGAAACAAGCTTTGAAGGAAATTTTAAATATAAAAATTGAAATGGATTGACTGTAGCTTCAATCGTAGTTGTCAACACAACACTCATTAATACATCAATAAATCCGCTATCTAAAATAGCCAAGGAAACAAATATTCTAAAATTCAAAACATTAATTCAAGGGAGAGCGTCGTTACCATTAAGGATCAGTTACAATGCAACAACGACTACAAGGGCAAGACACACAGGCGTAAGATTCGGCCCAAAAATTCCAAATTCACCTTAATTTACGCCAAGAAAAAGGTGGAATGTGGTGCTCACTCTGCTACGAAAATATCGGACAACTCTAGAAGGAAAAATGAAATATATTCCATCAAATCGCATTAAAACGATTTTAAAAGAATCGTAGGCAAGGATGGGATCCAGTGCTCAACGATTTTAAGAGACATATATCAATGAAACGTTTTCAACTTATCTAACAATAGATGACCAAACAAGGAATTTCCATATATAAGGACTCTCATTCTATAAGGTAATGGAAGAATTGAAAAGTGTTAAGAGTGATATTAATCCAAAAATATGAAATAAAACTTAATTTGTAGAGTTGGTGAGGCAATGTTTGAGTCATGCCATAATCTAGAATTCATCACCCTGAAGCCCCAACAAAGTCAGAGACCCAATACAAGTGCAACAACTTCTAAACTAAATACACTACAATATTCATCATTAATAATATTCATATACAAAAAATTTGACTGAATTACAATTCAAATTTACACGTGCGTACCGAATCTAAAGGCAAATAACCCGTAGTCATTGTCTCGTGCCTACACTCTGTCCAACTCCCGATTTCCAACCGTTGAGACCTCACTAGTACCTCCCAGCTAATGTTATGGTTACTCTTATTCCCCCTGAGCCTCGGGGCCACGCACACAATACCAGAGAATGCTAGCTCCCAGCTAACCTAGCAAGGTCGAGCTACCACTCGTTACCCGAGTTGGGTATCCCAACTCCCACAGGAGAAATTCAACCAAGATAAAACTTCGACAACGTAACCTTACGCAAACCAGACGTGATCCATACTCCTCCACCATCCTTTTTATAGATTTTTCTTAGTGATTAGTTTCCCAAAACCTCATTAGTTTCCTTTTATTAAATTTAATTAGGAAAAACCTCCCCCGTACATATGTCACTCGATCCCTTAGTTGAACCAGAAAATAAATTTATTAATTAATTAATAAATTCCTATTTCCCTCACCCACTAAAAATCATTCCTAAAAACTCTCCTTAGTGTCCCTTTATTCCCTTACATTTCTTAAATGACTTGCGCCTTACTTAAATCCTAGTTGAGTTCATAAATAGAAAGTTCCAAAGGCTAGATTCCTTACTAAGTTAGGCATTCCCTTTTTCTTTAAGTTTCCCCATTTCTTTAAGTTTAGACAAAACAACCATTTACCCTTTTAATTATTTAATCCTCCATTATAATTTTTACTTTAATAAATAATGTTTGAATTTACTTTACCCCCTTCTTGTTACAAGTCTATTTAGTTTTTTTTCTTTGTTCACATGTTCTACTTAGAC
>ML778386.1:789987-825724 GCA_009831015.1 Picea engelmannii | reverse complement strand
TTCATGAGGAAACATTAAAATTGCTTCACCATATTTAGATAAATAAGTTAAAATCAATCATCAATGTAAATATCATAAAGATCACACCTATGATAAAATCAACATCCTTTATTAAAATTGATATATCCCAACATTCAATTAATTACTAAAGCTCTAGAATGACAGTTACAATTTTTTTTTCTCGCATTAATATGACCCACTCATACCATACTCATACTAATCAATGATCAGCCTAGTTTATACATCATTACTAACACCTTGACAACATTTCTAAACTTTGTGCAAGAATTAAATATTGAGATCATGGCAGTGTCAATGGCATTACCAATCGGGTGGATACAATAAATAATTATGCCCGGACAACACAACCTAAATATCTGCACCATATTAATAGTGATATTGTGGAAGTGACATTAATAAAAATAAAAGCATCACATTAATTCAAGTGAACTATTATTCTAATGAAAAGGAAAAATGATTAATCTATTGTGTTGGATAAAGGATATAAACTAAAAAAATAATTATGCCAATTGTTATGCCATAAATAAACTGGAACTATTAACATCGAAGCCATCTATCAACAACTTAAACCGTTGAATCATAGTAAACGTTATATGACTAATTAAGGATAAAACATAGAGACATTTAAGGATAAAACACAGAGACAATTAAGAATAAAACGCAGAGATAATTCTTCCCAAGAGGAAGAAGGGAGACACAGGGCATCTTTGTTTACCAAAAAGGAAGAGGAACTCGGGTAAAATGCAATGTGTTCCCCCAAACCATGCAAGGTCTCTTTGTTACAGAAAAAACAAAGTAACTCGGGTAAAGTGCCATCTGTAACACACCCGCAACGGAGAACAAAGTTTTTCACTTTTCTCCAGGGACAGAATCTGAAATTCTGTAGCCAAACAATTCTCTAATACTAGATGGTATCGTCCTATAGTTAAATGCAGAACCTTTTAGTTTATTAGTGCAGGTTTAAGGGCATACACGACCTTCCCCTTTGCCCTACTGTGAAAAATCGGAGTGTCGAGCGTTAGATCCTTTTGTGACTTGGTCTATGCGATTAAGTTCCAAGCACAAGTTTCTCTCACACGACCATGGGATGTGACCACCTGCTTACCCAAAAGGTGTTTCGGGACTTCAATTGTTGGGTATTCTACATGTGAGTTACCCTGACTTTCCCAGTCTCCGAAATCTGACAGGGGCCTAGAATGTGCTAGCTCTTCCCTTATCATCCTCCACGTGACCACTACCCACAACCATAGGCTTAACCTAAATGACTTATCGTGTTTTGTGAATTTGGAACTTTCGATGCAAGGCACCCCAACTCCTCCAACTCCTGAGTTTCGAAAGGGATTAACAACCGTTAGCTCCCTTCTTCGGCCTCTGTCCATGTGACCATTTATTATGACCCAAAGCCTAACTCCAAGGCACATCGAAAGTTTGCATATCGTGAGTTCTCACGACTTCCCTCTTTGACTTTTCTACCCTACGAGTCAGTGAAATGCTGAGATCTTGCAACGTGTTCCCCTTAATAGATGACCACGATCAACTCACAATTTTGCATATCACGAGTTCGAACAAATATGCTCTTTGACCTTCTTTCTCTGCGAGTCAACGAAATGATGAGATCTCACCATGTGTCCTCCTTAATGGATGACCACGATCAAATCGATATTTCGCATATCGTGAGTTCAAATAGTTATTCTCTTTGACCTTCTTTCTCTGCGAGTCAGCGAAATGATGAGATCTCGCCACGTGTCCTCCTTAATGGACGACCACGATCAAATCGTGATTTTGCATATCGCGATTTCGAAAAGTATGTTCTTTGACCTTCTTGATCTGCGAGTCAGCAAAATGTTGAGATCTCGCCACGTGTCCTCCTTAATGGATGACCACGATCAAATCATGATTTCACATATCGCGAGTTTGAACAGTATGTTCTTTGACCTTCTTGCTCTGTGAGTCCGTGAAATGATGAGATCTCGCCACGTGTTCTTCTTAATGGACGACCACGATCAAATCGTGATTTCGCATATCGCGAGTTTGAACAGTATATGCGTTGACCTTCTTTCTCTACAAGTCAGCGAAACACTAATGTCCCACCACATGTCCTGTCGCGATGGACGGTTCACAATCTCCTCCTGGGGTTCCATTGTTGCACCACACCTGGAAACACCATTGTTTGAAACGTGCATCCCTACGTGCTCTCAATAAGATACCCACATTTCCTTGATCGAACGATCAAGAGGGGTTCTTAGATCTATGGTCCACGGTGCTTCGCGACTCCAGGTTTCAGGGGTTTTGGTTGCACCAACCTGTAATCTTCCTGATGCGCGAACTCCTGAACTAGCAGATCCAACAGTCAAGGTGGATCCTGATAGATCCTTAGATCAATGATCCATGTTATTTCATGACTTCGGGTTTCGAATTTCAGAGGATTTGTCCCCTTCACGATGGCTACCAACGTCCGTCGAACTTGCGAAGACTGAAGGAGTCGAGGAGTTAATTCCTATGCTCCTTATTCAAATATAATGGTCGTGACAGACCTCAGATCCTCCCGAAAGGATCTCGTCTGTTCATCTTCCAAATGAAAGAATATTCCCTTTTGATACTTAAATATCGTTATCCTTCCTGAGCTTCGTCAGTTATGAAGGACTTAAGATCTTTGCGCTCTTTCTCCTGGACTTGACTCTTAGAAGAGTCTTTCGTGCACCCCTTGCGCTCATTCATCAAGTCTAGGACTTAAGTGGATCTTGGTCTCTTCTTTCCTCGTAGGGAGCCTGTGCATATCTACACTACCTCTCCTAAGATTAACAAACTTTGTCCTCCAAGGGACTCAAAACGATTAGGAAGGTTGACATGCATACATGAAACTGTGTCCACGGTCAATGAACACACAGTTCATGACTCTGGCTTATGCCACCATATGACACAAGCATTTACGAGTATAAAACATGTCCTATCCATATGATTTCCTACTTGCCTATTTACACAATCAGGTAGATACAAAAGAAGGAATACAATATATCCATTAAGTAAACATGCACATTTATGAAAACATTCACAATATATCCAATTTCAGTACACAGTTACAGCTCAATTACACAGGGTAGGAGAATACTTATCTATTACAGGTTGTCACCAACTAACTGATTGTGGGTGTTCGTCCTTCCACCCGACCATAGGCTCAGAGGAATTCAATCTTAGCACTCTGGCCACCCCCATGCCAAGCCATGATATCACCAAGGAGCTCTCGCAGTTCTCAAGGATTCTATGTTTCAACTTCTTCTCGGGTTTTGTTCTCTCTAGACTTTCAGAGGTTTCCCTCTCTGTTATGACCTTGGTGAGGTTTATCAGATGCTCATCGAGCATCAATCTTCCAGCCTTCTGATCATCATCCGCTGCAAAGCTCCACGCATCTCCCTTACAGTCTTGCACTCTTGTCTGGTCTCTCCCTCTTGCTACTCCTCTCTTCTCGTTACCATGTGTATGTATCTTACCTTCATTCTGTCAGAAGGAGGCTCAGGGTTGCTTGGTCTGCCAGACCTTGTAGTACTTTGGGCTGACGTTCTGGAGCAAGACCATGCTCCCATTCATGGGGGTGGTTGATAATTTAACCACTGGTCCTTTCTTCATTAACTCATTTCTCTCCTTGGGATCCGAAGGAGGTTGTCATCCTCATCAAGGGAAATTTGGGGTTATTTGATATAATGAATCCTCGTATAGTTTTCACATTCTTCCCCTAGTGATATCATGGCCATTACTTTCAAGGATTCACCCCCACAGTTAATTATTGGGAACTCAAACACTAATACATTTATATTTTCCACATGCCTCAACATGGAAATCCTATTTTATGGTTAATTACAAGCTTGGGGAAATAGGGTGTTACAATTCCCTCCCCCTTAAAGGAACATCGTCCTCGGTGTTCTTTCTCAAAAATACCTATCGTGCCTTTCTCATTCAGTTGTTTCAGAAATATCGATCCTTCTTTCTCGGTCAGGTTCTTTTTCATACCCTTAATCTTGGTCACCTTCTTTCAATAATTCTTGGACAACAAGCATGTTAATCATAGTCTCATGCGAAAACATTGCATAAAAATTTCGAGGAAAAATTTCATAATCTTAGCACAATAATTATCTGCGTAGTTTGTGGATTTGTATCCACATGGTTGTTTTGTTATCCAGGCTCATCATTTTTTTTTCTTGACATATCCATTGGGTGCATGATTTCAAATCAATAGTTTACAATAACTATCAAGTTTTCATCTTCCTTGTAGTCACTCACCCTCCAGGCCCGGGCTCATGCATCCCCTTCTCTGCTATACAGTCCCTCGGGTGATCCATCTTGCCTTGCCAAGGTTTTATCGCATAGGAAAAACTACCCACCGTGTGCATGATCCCAATAGTTTACAAGAACTATTAAGGTATCCTCTTTCTTGTGATCACTCACCCTCTAGGACCAGGATCATGCATCCCCTTCACTGTTATAGAGTCTCTCAGGTGATCCATCTTTCCCTGCCAAGGTTTTCTCACACAGAAAGAATTTCAGAGACTCTATCGAGTCTTACAGTCGAGGCATCCCTCAGGCTTTCTCTGCCAAGGCATCCCTCCATCTTGTGTTACCTCAACACAATGTATTTCAGGTGATCATGACTTACCACGGGGTTCTCATGTCTCAAAAGTGGCCATTTTCATCATCTGTCCTTTTTGGACAGATATTTTCTTCTGGCTCAACGAAAGTTAGGGATGAAGGTTAATCTCTTTCTCACCTATATCACAAGTATATAGAAATTCATGAGACATCATTATAAATTTTAAATTCAAAATTTCTTGTAAATCGGTCAACCACAGATTTCCAAATTCCACATTTTATTTTCATATTTGTTCCGCACAGGAACTAGATTCATAATTACGGGACTTTCCTTCCATAGTGGTTTGGATCAGCAGGTAATTGGTCTTCCTTATGGGATTACAATGTTTCCATATCCAAGACCCCTTTGCTTCCTGCACTTTCAACTTCAATCATCCAAACAAATCATTAGCTTTTCCATGCACATACATTTTTATTGCACCTTTACAACGTCATCACAACAATTTCAGAACTGTGCATACTAACAATTAAATTCACTTTCTAAAAGGAAATACCATTCCTTGCAGTTTGGCTTAGCAAGCAAATGGTATTCCTTATGGGCTTACAACACTGCCATATCCAATACCCTTTTCCTCCCGCGGTTCATTCTTCACACAACCAAATAAACTTTTAGTCTTTCATGTCTCCACGTATTTATATATATGTATTCAAAACCATGCATACTAACATTTCATCACATCTACATAAACATAAAAAGGGGATTTCAATCCTTGCCTATGCCTCATTTCAATCATACCAGAACTTTCAAAATGTAATTCAACATTTCAAAGGATTTTAACGAATGTGCCAATATTCATGGTCACATTCATACCCAATGCACCCTTGCATTGTCTCCAAGTTTGTCACACTTTATGACTGGTTCTTGGCCATGGTGTGTTGGGATTAAACCAACATTTTCCTCATATGGATTATTCATTTTCATTCACTATTACAACAGGACCATGCTTCCTTCTATAGTCCGATCACATTCCCAAATCAGTACACATGAAACTCAGAAGTTTCACATGAGTTCCTTTAAGCATTCTTCCTTCACTAATAACTAGGGTGCCAACACTCATGGCCACCCATGAAATTCTCTTAGTAAGGGTTTTGACCTTTTTAGTCAACAGAGATCATTTGGTTCAAATGTTGTTGCATCATACAATTAGTCTTCACTACAGAGGTTCACACCTCCAACATTCAGGTTCTTCTTCCCGAATCATACCCTACTTGGGTATCCATGACATACAATTGCCCTTTCAAATTTCATGTATAACACGAGACAATAAAATATTTCGGAAAGAATTCTCACCTGAATCCTTTCATACCTTGAGCCACATAAGCATGAACATTTTTATACCTATTCTTGGTTTCTAGCACTCTCTTTTTGATCTTTACCTCATTTGCAGTGCTTTAGTGGGGTTTTCACAGTCCTGTCAACAATCTTTCGACCGTAACCTTCCCATGGTCACCCTCTGCTTGAGTTTTCCCATCATTGGTAACTATCTTCCTCAATAACTCCAATTCCTTTCTATACATAGCATGCATCATCATAATCACAATTACATTAGTTGTAATATTAAACCAAACACATGTATCATAACTTTCGAATTCATAAAAAATCTTCAAAATTTCCTAGCATATCTTTATGCACTTCATCACATTATCCTCAAATGTTTTCACAAGTGCAACATAAACAGATTTTGATTGTATCTTCAACAATACAATCCTTATCACTATGGTGTTAAAACATTTAATTTTATTAGTAAATCAGTTTTCTCATCCAAGAGAAAACATAGCACTCAACAAGGAAGAATTGAGGACTCTCCCCTTCTTCCAACTCTCTCTACACAGCCTAGGACTTTTCATCCTAGTTGAGTTATCTCTAAGGCCTCACTGCCTTTTCTTAATCATGGCTTCAACCAAGCCTAACCAGTTAAACATACTCATTTATTCATTTAATCACACTCAGGGAGTTTACTTTTCTTTTACCAACTATACTGTTTTCCACAACTGCTCTTTTAATCCTATGAATCTGTTAAATAATTTAGGGTTCTTAGGGTGAGGAGAGTGTTCCTCCTTTTCTCCCCCTTTACTTATACAATCTACTTTTTATTGTGATCTTTCTTCTCTTTTCCTGAGCAACCTTGGTTAGGCCTCACCCTAACCCTTTTTGGAATACAACAACATGCTTTAATAATAGACTTGTGTTCATAGTGGATCATGAACCTGTGCATTCTGCACATTATCATTCGGTTCTCAGAGTGGTTAACATTCAATTGTTAGTCTTCTACCTACACATTTTATTTTAAAATGTAATCCATGATTCTTATACAGACAGGATTTGCAACCCATTGCCCCACCTTCTGCAATTATTAGGGTTGTGACTTTGTTTTCTCCGACAGAGTCTTCATATAGTTCCTCCATAGGGAACTCCTTCAGCATGCAACTTCCTTATTGCATATCCATCACTATCTATGCTAGACTCGACCTTGAGTTAGCTTTTATCTATTTACCAAATATTCTTTAAGGAATATAACCATGCATCTTTGTGATGTACCTAATTACATATCCATATGTATTCTAGTTTTGTTAACCATGATGTATTTAACCATATTCATAATCCTAAGCCTGCATGTAGTTGTCATAGGTATATTTCACAACCCACATACATCTTTACTTTTAAGATTAGTCAACTTGGGATTGTTCACAATCCTTCTCATGTGATTCCCAAAGGCATAATCATTTGCCTCTTATTATGACAACATAGCAGCTTTGTTCATTTACCCTTCTATCTAATCATATCAGTATTCCCTAAGGAAAGGGAATAAATTCCCCTCAAGCTATTACTTGGAATAGAACTTTCATGACTGTTCAGAATGGAGTCAACCATGTATCCATAGTATTTGTTTAACCTGGACAAGAGTGATTCTTTATTTATATCTCCCTCATCAGGGAAACCATATGGTGCCACTGCCTACAACTATACTCGTTCATCATACATGTGCATCATTTGCATGTTTAATATCATTCATACCTAACTGGTATTGATATCAGGCTTCCTATTAGGAATCCTCACAATGAATTAAACCCATTCACTTAAGAATAATTAAACACAGCTAAGTATTCATCATACTATCTTAGTTTTATCATTAGTGTTCTTTAGTTATAGATTACAGTCACTTACATGACTAATCTCGCAGTCATAACTCATACTGATGCTTCCTTCTCTTATGGAAATAACCAACCAGGGTCATTTTCCTTTTTATACTATAGCAGCTGGCAAGAAAACCTTGTTTCCTCAACCTCCTTGGAACATTACCCAACTTATAAATACATTATGGAAAATTCTAACCATGCCCAAGGTAACAAAGTCAACCAAACTAGCTTCCAATTATATCTATATAGCTACCATCCACCACTGGATGTCAATCTGACCCAATGGGATTCTAGAAGTGCCCCGACACTCCATTTACCACATTCGTGTCAACATTTAGTCAACCATTTTATATTAGCTTTAGAAATAATGTCTAATACCATTTGGACTACTTACCGAGTATCCTAGCTCAGAAATCCAAAGTATCTTTAGGTCAAGATCGGTCTTGACCATTATATCTAGATTTTTTTCTTCTATTCAGCACAGTCAGTGACGTAGGCCATCATCCTCCTCCCACAAGAACTCTGGCAGATTAGTTTTCCTATCCACCAAGCAAGGAAGGCTTCTGTGATTTCTCATTCAATCACTCTATAATTCTATAGCTCTATTTATCATCTTGATTAGAAAAACCCTGTCCAACAATTCCTGTACCCAAAAACAAAATTTGTTTCTTAGTCCACTTGAAACCCGAGAGTTGTGCATGCTCTCCCTTTTTAGGGAATGGTCACTAGACTCATTCCTATATTCATGAGGGGTTATAAACCTATACTAGATTTAACCGTTCATCAAAGCAATAATCATTACTGCTACGGATCCTTTCCATCCATTCACATTTCTATTTTAGTTTAAAGATTAGTGTCCTTTAGCATAATCCCACTATTGTAGGATTGGATATCATTTCCCAAAGGAATGATATTCGTCCTTAAAGTACTTAAAGAATATTTTCATATGGCTCGTGCATGAGCCCAAGTAGACCAAGTGTTGTAACCATGCTCTGATACCGTTTTGTAACACACCCGCAACGAAGAATATTTTTTTTTGCTTTTCTCTAGGGACAAAATCTCAAATTCTATAGCCAAACAATTCTCTAAGACTGGATGGTCTCGTCCTATAGTTAAATGCATAACCTTTCGGTTTCTTAGTGCAGGTTTAAGGGCATACACGACCTTCCCTTCACCCTACTGTGAAAACTCGAAGTGTCGGGCGTTAGCTCCTTTTGTGACTTGGTCTGCGCGATTAAGTTCCAGGCACAAGTTTCTCTCACGCGGCCATGGGCTGTGACCACCTGCCACCCAAAAGGTGTTTCGGGACTTCACATGTCGGTTATTCTACATGTGAATTACCCTGACTTTCTCAATCTTTGAAATCCGACAGGGGCCTAGCACATGCTATCTCTTCCCTTATCCTCCTCCACATGACCACTACCCACGACCATAGGCTTAACCTAAACAACACATCGCGTTTTGCAACTTTGGAACTTTCGATGCAAGGTGCCCCAACTCCTCCAACTCCCGAGTTCCTAAAGGACATAACAACCGTTAGCTCCCTTCTTTGGCCTCTGTCCATGTGACCATTTATTACAACCCAGAGCCTAACTCCAAGGTGCGTTGGAACTTTGCATATCACGAGTTCTCACGACTTCCCTCTTTGACTTTTCTACCATACGAGTCAGCGAAATGATGAGATCTTGCAACATGTCCTCCTTAATGGATGACCACGATCAACTCACGATTTTGCATATCGTGAGTTCGAACAGTTATTCTCTTTGACATTCTTTCTATGTGAGTCAGTGAAATGATGAGATCTCGCCATGTGTCATCCTTAATGGATGAACATGATCAAATCATGATTTCGCATATCATGATTTTGAATAGTTATGCTCTTTGAAATTCTTTCTCTGGGAGTCAGGGAAATGATGAGATCTCATCACATGTCCTCCTTAATGGACGACCACGATCAAATCGTGATTTTTCATATCACAAGTTCAAACAGTATGTTCTTTGACCTTCTTGCTCTGCGATTCAACGAAATGTTGAGATCTCTCCACATGTCTTCCTTAATGGATGATCACGATCAAATCGCGATTTTGCATATCGCGAGTTCCAATAGTATGTTTTTTGACCGTCTTTCTCTGCGAGTCAATGAAATGTTGAGATCTTGCCACATGTCCTCCTTAGTGGACGACCATGATCAAATCGCGATTTCAAAAATTGTGAGTTCGAATAGTATGTTCTTTGACCTTATTTCTCTGCAAGTCAACGAAACGTTGATCTACCACCATGTGTCCTGTCGTGATGGACGGTTCATAATCTCCTCCTAGGGTTCCAGTGTTGCACCACACCTGGAAACACCATCGTTTGACACGTGCATCCCTATGTGTTCTCGATATGATACCCACATTTCCTCGATCAAACGATCGAGAGTGGTCTCGAAGGGTTCTTAGATATACGGTCCACGATGCTTCACGACTCCGGGTTTCGGGGGTTTTGGTTGCACCAACCCGTAATATTCTCGATGCGTGAAATCCTGAACTAGAATATCCAACGGCCAAGGTGGATCCTGATAGATCCTTAGATCAACGATCCACATTATTTTGTGACTTCAGGTTTTGGATTTCAAAGGATCCATCCCCTTCACGATGGCTACCAAAGTCTGTTGAACTTGCCAAGACTGAAGGAGTCAAGGCGTTAATGCCTATGCTCCTTCTTCAAATCTAATGGTCATGATAGACCTCAGATCCTCCCTAAAGGATCTCATCCATTCATCTTCCGAACAAAAGAATATTCCCTTTCGATACTTAAATCTCGCTATCTTCCTGAGCTTCATCATTTATGAAGGACTTAAGATATTTGCGCTCTTTCTCCTAGACTTGACTCTTAGAAGAGTCTTCCATGCACCCCTTGCACTCATTCATCAAGTCTAGGACTTAAGTGGGTCTTAGTCTCTGCTTGCCTCGTAGGGAGCCTCTGCATATCTACACTATCTCTCCTGAGCTTAAGAGACTTCATCCTCCAAGGGACTCAAAATGATTAGGAAGGTTGACATGCGTATATGAAACTATGTCCACGGTCGATGAACACACAGTTCGTGACTCTGGCTTATGCCACCAAAGGACACAAGAATTTATAAGTATAAAACATGTCCTATCCATATGATTTCCTACTTGCCTAATTACACAATCAGGTAGATAAAAAAAAAGGAATACAGTATATCCATTAAGTAAACACAAACATTTTTGAAAACATTCATAGTATATCCAATTTCAGTACACAATTACAGCTCAATTATAAAGGGTAGGAGAATACTTATCTATTACAGGTTGTCACCAACTAACTGAATATGGGTATTCATCCTTCCACCTAACCATACTCTTAGAGGCATTCAATATTATCACTCTAGCCACCCCCGTGCCAAGCCATGATATCAATAGGGAGCTCTCATAGTTCTCAAGGATTCTTTGTTTTAGCTTCTTCTCAAGTTCTGTTCTCTGTGGACTTTCATAGGTTTCTCTCTCTATTATGGCTTCGACGAGGTTTATCAGATGATCTCCCATCATCAAGCTCACGGCCTTCTGATCATCATCCACTGGAGAGATCTCTACATATCCCTTATGGGATTTCTCTTTCATCTGGTCTCTCCCTCTTGCTACTCCTCTCTTCCCGTTCACGTGTGTATGTATCTTACCTTCCTTCTGTCAAAAGGAAGCTCAGGTTTTCTTGTTATGCCAAACCCTACGGTACTTTGGGCTGACGTTATGCAGATAGACCATGCTCCCATTCATGGGGGTGGTTGATAATTCAACCACTGGTACTTTCTTCATTAACGCATTTCTCTCCTTGGGATCTAAAGGCGGTTGTCATACTCATCAAGGGAAATTTGGGGTTATTTAATATAATGAACCCTCTCGTATAGTTTTCACATTCTTCCCCTAGTGATATCATGGCCAGTACTTTCAAGGCTTCACCCCCACAGTCAGTTATTGGAAACTCAAACACTAATACATTTATATTGTCCACATGCCTCAGCATGGGAATCCTATTTTATGGTTAATTGCAAGCTGGGGGAAACATGGTGTTACACCATCCAGATTAGATCATCGTCAATTTAAAGTCTTAAACTCATATCCTGTAAAAAGGGGGATTGAGGCACAAATGGGATTATACCCAGTAAAAACTTCTTATCCCAAGGCATCGTGTCTTAAGACTAGTATGCACCACATGACAAGCACACTGATTCGCTGGCTACAGATAGCATGAACAATGTCGGTGTGAGGTATATGCTTATCTGAAATCACAAGAAGGGACAACTACAATCAAAATTTCCTCTAGATATACGACTCTTAAGGAGCAGAAGGAAGACTGAAAAGAAACAAGCTTTGAAGGAAATTTTAAATATAAAAATTGAAATGGATTGACTGTAGCTTCAATCGTAGTTGTCAACACAACACTCATTAATACATCAATAAATCCGCTATCTAAAATAGCCAAGGAAACAAATATTCTAAAATTCAAAACATTAATTCAAGGGAGAGCGTCGTTACCATTAAGGATCAGTTACAATGCAACAACGACTACAAGGGCAAGACACACAGGCGTAAGATTCGGCCCAAAAATTCCAAATTCACCTTAATTTACGCCAAGAAAAAGGTGGAATGTGGTGCTCACTCTGCTACGAAAATATCGGACAACTCTAGAAGGAAAAATGAAATATATTCCATCAAATCGCATTAAAACGATTTTAAAAGAATCGTAGGCAAGGATGGGATCCAGTGCTCAACGATTTTAAGAGACATATATCAATGAAACGTTTTCAACTTATCTAACAATAGATGACCAAACAAGGAATTTCCATATATAAGGACTCTCATTCTATAAGGTAATGGAAGAATTGAAAAGTGTTAAGAGTGATATTAATCCAAAAATATGAAATAAAACTTAATTTGTAGAGTTGGTGAGGCAATGTTTGAGTCATGCCATAATCTAGAATTCATCACCCTGAAGCCCCAACAAAGTCAGAGACCCAATACAAGTGCAACAACTTCTAAACTAAATACACTACAATATTCATCATTAATAATATTCATATACAAAAAATTTGACTGAATTACAATTCAAATTTACACGTGCGTACCGAATCTAAAGGCAAATAACCCGTAGTCATTGTCTCGTGCCTACACTCTGTCCAACTCCCGATTTCCAACCGTTGAGACCTCACTAGTACCTCCCAGCTAATGTTATGGTTACTCTTATTCCCCCTGAGCCTCGGGGCCACGCACACAATACCAGAGAATGCTAGCTCCCAGCTAACCTAGCAAGGTCGAGCTACCACTCGTTACCCGAGTTGGGTATCCCAACTCCCACAGGAGAAATTCAACCAAGATAAAACTTCGACAACGTAACCTTACGCAAACCAGACGTGATCCATACTCCTCCACCATCCTTTTTATAGATTTTTCTTAGTGATTAGTTTCCCAAAACCTCATTAGTTTCCTTTTATTAAATTTAATTAGGAAAAACCTCCCCCGTACATATGTCACTCGATCCCTTAGTTGAACCAGAAAATAAATTTATTAATTAATTAATAAATTCCTATTTCCCTCACCCACTAAAAATCATTCCTAAAAACTCTCCTTAGTGTCCCTTTATTCCCTTACATTTCTTAAATGACTTGCGCCTTACTTAAATCCTAGTTGAGTTCATAAATAGAAAGTTCCAAAGGCTAGATTCCTTACTAAGTTAGGCATTCCCTTTTTCTTTAAGTTTCCCCATTTCTTTAAGTTTAGACAAAACAACCATTTACCCTTTTAATTATTTAATCCTCCATTATAATTTTTACTTTAATAAATAATGTTTGAATTTACTTTACCCCCTTCTTGTTACAAGTCTATTTAGTTTTTTTTCTTTGTTCACATGTTCTACTTAGACCTAGGTTTTAATTTCACTAGGTTGGGTGACAATTTTTAAGGGAACAATTATTTATTAAAATTTACTCATACCATCATATATTTTAAGGCCAACTAGTTCCTAAGGAGGCATAGTTTTGTAGGTGCTAGGTTTATTAACTTACCCGAGTTAAAACCGCGACATGCCCTTCAAGAGGCACTACATGCTCCAAGGGTGCCACTCGCTTTCATTCCTATTTTATTTGCGTGACATGCCCTTCAATACACACTACGTACTCCAAGGGTACCACTTGCCTCTTGACTGAATTTGGTAGATGTCAAACCCCAGGAGTTAATACTCTGTCAGGTGATCTTGGGGGAGACTAAGGGCCTCTAAGGAACAAGGACCCTACCTTATTGCACACCTCTTAGAATCATCATGAGCAGTTGTCACAGTCTGCCCTCATGATATCGTGGATCTTCGAACTAGGTAATCGTTAACCTACAGTTCAAGCCACGATGAAAGTGCTAGTAGGCTGCAGCAGGGATGTTTCCACACCTCTCCCTCAATGTCTCTAGTTGTCGTGCGTGACCCCTTTACTCCAAATGTGAGTATGTTCGACAAGATATCATCAGCCTGCATCGATCAACGAAACATGTTAGTAATAACAATCAACATCATAATATCTAATCATATGTACATATGCCACATCAACAACATTCAAACCTTAACAGTCCACTCTCTGACTCGATCTAGAGTCCAAGGAATTTCATCGATGTCTCGACATCCTCTAACATCTAGAGTCCTGCAAACTCAAGAGAACCCAATCAATAACACCTGTCGATGTAAATACAACCAAAATAACATTTCATCAAATCCACAATATCTCATAATCATAATAAAAACAACCAATAGTATAATGACTCGGATCACTTGCATGCAAGTGTCCTCAAAGAATAAGTCCGCTCAGTGCGCGCAAGAGAGGGATGTTACATGCAACCCCTCTTGTTTTAAACTTTGTCCTGAATTTTCAAAGTATGTAAGTGCCGAAATAAAGTGTATCACAGTATCATATGTCTAGCTATTAAACAAAAATAGAAACTACTGACGCATATCATATGTGTCCTCCCAGGTCTTCGAGTGTAGACTATAGTTGTCCCACTGGACTTTGACCTGATCTACTATTTGACGTCGTATTTATCAAATGTGATGGTCTAAGATGCGGATTGGATCCGTCGTGAGTGCACCCTTGTTTGATACCTGTAAGGAACTCATGTCAATAACATGTGTAGGATCACTAACATAATGTCTCAAAACAAATACATGAAAAACATCATGCATACGCCTCAAAGAATCAGGCAAGGCTAGTTGATAGGCCATAGGCCCCTTATTTTCCACGATCTCGAAGGGTCCCACAAACCTAGGAGAGAGTTTATCACCCTTTCCAAACTTGATCGAACTATTATGCGGTTTCACCCAAAAGAAGACTCGATCGCCAACTTTATAACTATGGTCAACACAAAGTGCATCAAAATAACTCTTATGTCGATCATGCACTTATTTGATCCTTTGTCTTATTGTTTTCATTTGATCTTCCATTTCTTGGATCGCTTTTGGTCCCACCAGAACCCTATCCTTAATATGATCCCAACTCAAAGGCATTTGACATGGTCGCTCTTAAAGAAACTTGAAAGGCGCCATCTTAATGGTGCTTTGATAACTGTTGTTATATGAAAATTATACCAGTGGCAAGAATTCTTCCCAATGATTTTGTTGGTCCATCATGTACATATGCAACATATCCTCCAAGATTTGTTTTGTTCATTCGGTTTTCCCATCTATCTCCAGGTGATACGCGGTACTAAAGTTAAGTTGGGTTCTCAAGGCCTATTAGAAACTAGTCCAAAATCATCATGTAAACACCAATCCTCTATCGGATATAATCCTCTTAGGAAATCCATGCAACCTCACAATATCACTGATGAAAAATATAGCTATGTCAGGTGCCTGATACATCGTACGCACAGGAATAAAATGAGAACTCTTCGTCAGAGTGTCGACTACCACAAAAATTTAGTCGTGTCTCCTTGCTATCACTGACAATCCAACAATGAAATTCATTGAAATGACCTTCCATTTTGATTTTGGAATAGCATGTGGTTGTAGTAATCGTGTCGGATGTCTATGTTCAGCCTTCACCTACTGACATTCTAGACATATTTCCATGTAGTTGACTATGTTTTCCTTCATTCCTTTCCAGAAGATTAAGGGTTTAAGGTCTGCCCTCATCTTCATGACTCCAGGATGAGCCATGTACACTGCTCTATGAGCCTCATTTAGGATCAAAATCCTCAATTCGTTGTTGGGAGGTACATAAATTTGACTTTTAAATCACAATAATCCATCGTTGTCCATAGTAAATCCCTCAAATTTTGGTACCATCATTGTGTTTTGTCCAATAAAATCCTTGACCTATTTGTACCAATCATCGTTGTGTGGTAAAGTTAGAATCTTTTCACGTAGATTCATATGAAGAGTCATCACCGAAAATATGCATGGTGTTGGCCCTTGACCATGTTTTGGAGAACCTTGGTCATGTTTGACTAATTTTGGGACTTCGACAGGCTAATCGAAGATGGAGCGCAAGGCGAAGCGGAGATTGTGGGATCTCGCCCCCTTTTTGAAGGGATTTTTGGGTTAGGGTTTATGTAACGGGTATGGGATGTTGGCCCATGGGTTTTACCCATGTTTAGGCCTTTTGTAATGTATAAATAGAAATCTAGGCGAAGTAAGTAGTAGGAGAAAATGCAGTAATGTAATGTTGTGCTAAGTGCAAGTGATTGGATCTATGTGACAAAGTAAGCCCTGTGCATAATGTGTGTTGAGAACTTGTAGAACTGAGTGCAAGTGATTGTAAGTAGGCTTTGTGCTATAACCTAGCTCGGGGAAGGAGGATCTGGAAAGGTGCATGAAGATCTCATGTCATATGTGGAGTGGGTTTTTAAGGCTTTGTTCTTGTAGAAGATTGACCAAAGACAATAAAGAAGAAGAAGAGTTGGTGGATGTAGCCCCAGGATGGGGGTGAACCACGTATATCCTGTGTTGTGATTGTTTTGTGCATTATGAATGTTATGTTATTGATATGATTTATGCTTAGTGCAGTGATATATGTTATATACAGTTGATATAATAGTAGCTTAGTGCTTATGTTATGAATAAATTCTAGATCTAATCTCTTTCCATATGCTAAGTGCTTGGATGTGTTAGATCTTGTGAATATTGCGTTGTTTTGTAATTAGGGTTTCTTCCAACGATGTGAATAGGGGTTGAATATTAATGAATTTTAACTGCTAAGTGCTCTGTTAAGTATTGTGATCACAGATATGTGTCCCAGCTAGGTTGTAGACACTTGAGTCCTGCAACCACCCCTGCTTCTACCTTGGGTAAGACTTCATTTTCTTCACAGGTGTTATCGAAAGGGCCGATAGTTAGGGTTTTGTTGGTTCATTGTTGAAGCATTGAAACCTGGGTCTTCCCCTATGCCAACAAATGGTTCCATTGTCGGGACTTGAAACTATGATTGTTGGGAACTGAAGAAAAGAGAAAGCTACATGCGTAGATCTATTTCTTTAGTGCACAGTATTCTACTTGACTTGCGAAGCTCTGTGCTAAGAAAGGAATCAGATCTAAAGAAAAGAGTAAGATCTTAAATCTTTGTTCTCTGAGAAAGGTAAGATAAGTGAAAATTTTTGTTTTGAAAGAATGGATCTAGGAATTCTTGATAGATTTTTTCCTAGTCTGAAAAATAGGGCACAACTAGAAGAAAGAACATTGGATGTGAGTAGATCTGATAGAAATAGTGAAAGATATGTTATCCCTATGCATAGAAAGAATGTTTGGACTAACAAATGGATGCAGGAACCTAGAAAGATTTTTTTGTAGGTTAGTTACTATGATCCCAATGCGCAGTACAAGAAAAGTTGGGGATCATTCAAAATAAAGAGAGGATTAACTCTTTGTGATAGTTGCAGAAGACTGGGACATCTTGCTAAGGAATTCCCTGGTAGAGTTCCTATTTGTCTTTGTTTTAAAGCTATGGACCATGAAGTTTTGGATTTCCCTAGAATGATTGCCAAAGTTGAAAAGATGAACATGAGACAAGAAAGTCATGATACAGGACAAGAAACTAAGGATATGATGGAACCCTAGAAAGAATCGAAGACTGTAATATTACAAATGAAAGAAACACTAACTAATCAAAGAGACATCAACTTATCAGAGATATTAAAAGAAAAGGAGTGTATAGAAACAAGAATAGGAGACTTCAACATAGACTGTGTTATGGATGAAGAAACATAGGTGAATATCATGACAGAAAGAACTTGGGAAGTTTTGGGAAAGCCTGATATGGTTCCTTCATTGGGAGGAATAGGATTATTTAGAGGAAACCTGATAACCCTATGTGGAAGACTTACCCAGACATATATGAGTTCTCATGGAAATTTTACAGAGGAAGAATTTGAGGTCGTTAAATTTGTTGAAAAAAATGCTCCATTTGCTATTTTGCTAGGAAAAACTTGGATTGAGAAAGATCATATACAAAGGAAAAAATAAGAGGAGGATATAGAACAAAAAAAGAAAGAACTAAGGGATTTCATGGCTAGGAGAATAGCACACGTAACAGAAGAATATGAGGACAAGTCGAAGCTACTAAGAACTAGAGACTGGATTGTCAAAGTTAAAAGAATGAAAGAAGGCTTAAGAAACTTGTCCATGCAAGAGAGTAGAGCACCTACTCCAGAAAGAGAAGAAGTATTACCCCCAAAAGACCATTAGAAACGTGAAGTTACTATGTTGAATATAGATAAAAATAAAAATGGAAAGAGGAACCCAACAACTCAAATCATAGGAAAGAAAGTTAGAAAAATCAGTAAGAAGAAAGAAAAGTCAGAAAAATTGCAGGGAGTTCCAGAGAGAAATTCGCAGAAGAAAGATTTGCAGAAGTTGAACTTCGCCAAGATATCAAAACAACATAGATTGGCACTTCTCCATGAAGAATAACT
The DNA here is from genome assembly GCA_009831015.1 of Picea engelmannii. NCBI lineage: Eukaryota > Viridiplantae > Streptophyta > Pinopsida > Pinales > Pinaceae > Picea > Picea engelmannii. The sequence continues at coordinate 806,981 of ML778386.1, read as the reverse complement.
ATGACTGTTGGAGGCGTCTTGACCATTAGACCAACGCTCCAAAGCGGTTCAAACCGCATTTATGGCCAGAAAGATCACCATTAGACCGTTGGGACTATGCCATAACGAATGAAATTTCATTGATTAAGGTGTTCCGACCCATTGGAGGAATCCATTACGATGTTAGATATTTATCTCGTCAAGTGTCACACCGAGAAAAATTTTGTAAGCAGTGATTATTCAAGCCCACATAGAACTAGTTGCTTTGCATTGTGCCTATTGAGACCTCACAACCCATTTTGTTACATTGAGAGTTTGATCACCGACCTAAGATACCTGATTTCGAGTGTGCATGTCGGGTGACTTCAACACAGTAGAGAAATCTATCAAAGAGATCCTCATTGACATCATGGCTGAGAAGGTCATGTCCATTGGAGTTCAAGCCTCATTGACAAGAGGAGTGTAAGCATCCTCATCGATTGCTCGTGGATCTGGACCATCCCAAGATGCAATAGACAAACAAATCAAGCATCGTGATGACTTGGAAAATGTGAAGCTCATCCCATCCATCCTACCCGACTATATCCCGCCTCTAGCTTGTGCGGTTAGTCATGAAAGTGTCCCAAGGGACTTGACTACACCTTGATTACTGCGTACCTCCCAAAGAGGATACGTGCAGTAAGGTCACAATTAGGACAGATCATGACATTGAATATCAACGACTATAACTTGGGATATCACAAGAACTATGGCATGCTTTCCCCACATAATTATTTGAACAAGAAAAAGGGGAAGAAGTCGAAGATCATCCCCCAACCGTGGACCATGGACATCGCGAGTTCCACCATCTTGAACGTAATGAAGATACCCCATTTTGGAAGGCATGAGGAGGTTAATGCATGATTTAAGCTCCTGTTGTCATGCTTCCATGGAGGCTCTCTATGGTTGGACAGACACATCACCATAGATCCGGCGTTGATCCATAGGATCACCAAATTGACAATGCAAGGACTAGACCCACAAGAATTTTATCCAGGGAAGGTTGCAGATCGTGCCCTTGCGCAGAAAATCAAAGACACCTATGATGATGTGGAAAAGGGGAAGTGAGGCTACAAGGTAGTCTCCATCTAGAATGGCATAGTGTGCCTAGCTTTCCAATTGATTGTTGGTAATCTAGTAAGGAAGAACAAACCCACACAGGTCACAGGGTTCATTTTTTACCTCGTGGGAAAATGCATTAAAGGGATACAAATGAACTAGGCAAGCTACCTCGTCAACCAGTTAGAGAAATAATGTTGCGAAGCTCATGATAAGGGCTATGAGTTCCATTTTATTTGGATGATTATCCTCATCACCTTCATCGCTTGGGAGATGCCGGAAGGAGTGACCTTCCCTAAGATTGATCCATCTGAACCCCTAGTTGTGAAGTTCACCATGCTATGGTATTCGAGCGACATGGAGAAAAAATGGAATTCAAATGTAGTGTTCCACACCTACTACCTGCAGTTGAATAGGGATATTGAGTCTTTCCCTTGTATGACACCAAAAACCCTACACAGGTTTAGGCCCCTTGTGAAGTTTCGCGCAGATCGACATTTTATTTATATCACTACACGTGGAGATGAACATAAAGAAGAGCTCCAATATTATTATAATCTCAGAGAGGAGGACATGGAGAAATAACTAAGGAATGGCCTGCAGAGTTCCTTATACCAGTAGACCAGGTAGAACTGTCTGACCCCGACCTCATCGGAAGTCTTGTCGTTACTCACGAAGAGTATGATGCACCTAGAAGTAGCAGAAGGAAGAAGAAGGAAGAGGTGTTGGAGCTGAATAATGCATCAGAAGAGACTACTTTAGACTCGCCTAGAGGGGGGGGGTGATGACGAAGTAGACAAAGAAGACAATAAGAATCAAGGAAAAGTAACATCGCCTAGGGATCCTCTTGATGAAGCTAAAGCATCCAAGAAAAGAAAGGTTTCCCCCACGAAACCTACATCGTGGAAGAAGTCCAAATCTAGTAAACCACAAATACAGGCTGTGCTCATGATCGTTGAAATAGATCTCATCATCGTCACTATCTCAAATACCTCATAAGATATCTTACAGTGCAATGAATCCAAGCAATAAAATGTGTATGATAGAATTGAAGCAGAGATGAAATGGGTACAACAAGCCCTCCAATCTAGCCGTGTAGTGTCTACTACGCCCCCGTCATCTGAAGGAATTGAGTTGGGAGATGAATCTACCTAGCTCCGGAGGATAGCAGATGTGACCGAAGCTCGCCTTCATCACGTGTAGGAAGAAAAATAACATGCCAAAGAGGACCTGAAGCAAGAACAAGAGGAATCCATAGAGAAACATCGGGTTGCGCAGCAACAAAGAGATGACCTCCAAGCCCAACTTGTAGAGGAAAGAGCACAGATCTAGTAGGAGAAAGAATAGTTGCTCACCAACCAGATTGGAATTAAAGAAATAATCACTAGATCACTTCGCTCTCTGATAGGGTTAGAACAGATGGAAGAATACCCAGTAGAGAGTCAAGTGGCGAAGCTTTCTGAAGCCATTCAAAATCTCCAATAGAGAGTAGCAGAACTAGAGTTACAAGCAGTGCCAAGCACTCCGCAGGAAGTGTGAGACCATAGAGAAGAAACTGCCCTAAGCACAGTCCATAGAATCAAGGCATTAGCCTTAGAATGTTAACAACTCAGCATTCGAAGTGTGCAGTCTTACGAACGCCTCACAGAAGACCCTGAACTAAGGACACTGGAGTCAAAGCTTCAGGAGGAAAAGAAACAAGAAAAAACAGTACAAGCACAATTGAAGCCACTGTTAGCAATTGAGAGGATGAAAAGGTCCCAAGAAAATCGCATGGTTCAGCAACAGGTCCATGCTATCCAAAGTAAAGTCATGGAAGTGACTAAGAGGATCCAACTAGTGCAGGATGAATCTTGCACACTCTTTGAGAAGATTGAAGGACGAGGTGCAAAAATGGAACAAATGGTCACCATAGTGGAACAATGCTTGGAAGGACCTGTGAAATAAAAGGTTATTCAGGAATTCACCGAGTATGAGGCTCTGGAAAAGCAATAGGTCAAAGTGGCTCGAGCCAATATCAAGGCCTTTGAGGCAGAGTTACCCAGATCAAAGTGACTTGAGATGAGTCACAGGTGAGTCTTGGGGGACTGTTGGCCCTTGACCAAGTTTTGGATAACCTTGGTCATGTTTGACCAATTTTTGGACTTTGACAGGTTGGTCGAAGACGGAGCGCAAGGTGAAGCGGAGATCACGGGATATCACCCCCTTTTTGAAGGGATTTTTGGGTTACGATTTATGTAATGGGTATGGGATGTCGGCCCATGGGTTTTACCCATGTTTAGTCCTTTTCTAATGTATAAATAGAAATCCAAGCGAATTAAGTAGGAGGAGAAAATGTAGTAATGTAATGTTGTGCTAAGTGAAAGTGATTGGATCTATGTGACCAAGTAATCTTTGTGCATACTGTGTGTTGAGAACTTGCAGAGATGAGTGCAAGTGATTTTAATTAGGCTATGTGATGTAACATAGCTCGGGGAAGGAGTATCTAGCGAGGTGAGTGCAGATATCCTGTCCTACGCGGAGTGGGTTTTTAGGCTCTATGCTTGTAGAAGATTGGCAGAAGACAATAAAGAAGAAGAAGACTTGGTGGACGTAGCGCCAAGCTGGGGGTGAACCACGCATATTTTGTGTTGTGATTGTTTTGTGCATTATGACTGTTATGTTATTGATGTTATTTATCCTTAGTGCAGTGATATATGTTATATGCAGTTGATATAATACTAGATTAGTTCTTATGTTATGAATAAATGCTAGATATGATCTCTTTCCATATGCTAATTGCTTGGATGTGTTAGATCTTGTGAATACTACGTTATTCTGTAATTAGGGTTTTATTGGGATTGGGGTAGACCCAGGGTTCAATGCTACAACAACGCACCAACAAAACCCTAACTACTAACCCTTTCGGCAACACCTGCAAAGCAGATGAAGTCTCGCTCGAGGTAGAGGCATGGGTGGTTGCAGGACTCAGATGTCTGCAACCTTAGCTGGGACACAAATCTATGATTCTAACACTTAACAGAGCACTTAGAAGCTATCATTCATCAATATCTATTTCTTAGTTACAGCGCAATTAAATCCTATTTTTAGCGTAGATAAACCCTAACTATAGAACATCACAATATTCCTCCAAATCTAAGATATTTAAGCACTAAGCACATGTACATAAGTCATATCTAACATCCATCCACATTATTAAGAAAAAACCATCAACAAATATATCTATCTTTCAACTATATTAAAGAACTAAGCGAGTAAACACATAAACATATCAATACATCTCACAAAGCATAGAAACAAAAAATGTACGTGGTTCACCCCCACCCTGGGGCTACGTCCACCAACTCTTCTCTTTTTATTATTTTTGGTCGAGCTCTTTACAGGCACATAGCATCCAAATCATACTCCGCAGAAGACAGGAGATCTACGCGCACTCCGCCAGATCCTCCTTATTCTAGCTATGGTACAGCACTAAACCCTCAAACAGTCTCTTATAATTACTTTCACTTAGCCTTGCAAGCCTCACACAGTAGCACAAAGCACTTGCAACTCTTGATCACATAGATTGAAAATCAACACTTAGCACTTCTTACCACTGACTCTTTATTACATCGCCTAGTCTTCTATATATATTACAAAATAGGCTTAAGCATGGGTAAACCCATGGGCCAACATTGCCATACCCGTTACATAAGACAAAAACCCAAAAATCCCTAAAAAGGGGCCAATATCTCGTGATCTTTTCTTCATCTTGCGCTCTGCCTTTGAAAGCTTGTCGAAGTCCCAAAAATGGGTCAAACATGACCAAGAAGCCTCAAAAATTGCTTAAGGGCCAACATGACCCCAACACTCACGTGTGACTCATCTTGAGTAACTATGATTTGGTTAGTTCTGCTTCAAAATCCTCGATATTATATCGCGCTTCTTCGACTTGTTGTTGTGTCATGACCTCCTGTTCAATGAACTCTTGGAGGACTGCTTCATTGATAGGTCCCTCTAGGCACTGTTATGTCGTAGTGACGACTTGCTCCAGTTCTGCTCCTCAAACTTCGATCTCTGCGAACAATTGGCAAGCCTCATCTTGTATAGGTTGGAGCCTCTGAGTTACTTCCATAACTCTACTCTGAATGGTGTGGACCTTTTGTTGGAGGGTGTACTTCTCCTGGTATCGCTTCATTCTTTCCACAATTGTCAGAGGCTTCAACTACGTCTGTATTGTCTCTGCTTGTTGCTTCTCTTCCTAGAGGTGTGACTCCAGTGCCTTCAATTCTGGATTCTCAGTGAGTTTCTCATACATATGGGCATTGCATCCACTCAGTTTCTTGCATTTCATGGCAAGGACTTTTATTCTTTCAACCGTGCTCTGGGCAGTCGCTTCTCTTTGATCCCTTACGTCCTGCGGGGTGTCGGGAACTATGCGGAGCTCTAAATATTCTATTCTCTACTTTAGTTGTTGGATAGCTTCCGCAAGTTGCTCCACTTGATGCATGACTCAATATTATTCCCTTGGTTATAATCCTACAACAAAGCAGAGTGCTTTGTTGACTGCTTCTTTCACTTCGAGTTGCTCCACAAGCAACTGTTCTTTTTCTTGTTGCATCTGTGTTTTCTCTTCTTCAAACTTGGCCTGGAGAGAAACCTTCTCATGTTCTGCAACTTTGCGTTGTTCTATGATTATGACTTGCACCTGCTTCAAGGCGTAGGTGGTTTATTCTGTTTCTCCTTGTGCACAATGAAGACGAGCTTCGACCGCATCATCTAGTCAGTGGAGTTGAGCTGGCTCATCTTCCAACTATGTTTCTCCCGATGGAAGGAGTGCAGTGGAGAATGTGTGACTGGACTGAAGGGCTTGCTATACTCCTCAGAGTTCGGCCTCAATTCTATCATACATTTCCTCCTGCTTGGCTTCTTGTTTCTCCACAATTTCTAGTGAAGTGTCATTAAGAGATTCTATGATGAAGTCAAAATCATCGGTAGTGAGTATAGTTTGCATATTGGTCATGGTGGCTCTTGATTTCTTCCGGGAAGAAGGTTTCTGGGGAGAAACCTTCTTCTTCTTCAAAGGATCAGCCTCGTCTCTAGGTGGTGTTAGTTCACCTTGCTTTCGTTCGACTTCCTTTCCATTTATCTCTTCAACTTCGTCATCACCCCCTCGGTCAGGTGATACTAAATAAGTATTTCTCGAGGCACTGCTTAAGTCCTGGACCTCTTCAGTCTTCTTCCTTCTGCTGGTTCTGGGTGTGTCCTATTCTTTTTTGCCTAGTTTAGGGTCACACATCTCTGCAGGGTCAGTGGGGATAAGGAGGTCTGGGGACCAGTCCTTAGTGATCTCCTCAAGGTCATCTTCTGTGAGTTTGTAGTATGACTGAATATTCTCCTTATGTTCATTAGTTCACGTTGTAATATAGATGAAGTGTCGATCTACATGGAACTTCATTAGGGGTTGGAACCTGTGTAGAGTGTTCAAAGTCATGCGAAGTTCAACTTCGGTGGATTTCTTCAGCTGAAGGTAATATATGTGGAAAACAACATTTGAATACCACTGTTTCTTCATATTGCTCAAGTACCATAGCGTGGTGAACTTCACAGCAAATGGCTTGAATGACTAAATATTGGGGAAGGTCGCACCTTCCGACATCTCCCAGGCAAAAAACATGATGAGGATCAGGAGCCAACTGAAGTGAAGCTCATAGTCTTGATCCTGTTCTTTGTGGCAGTCTAGTTCCAACTGATTAACCTGGTACTTCACCCAGTTCATCTGTAGGCCTTCCATGCACTTCCCTGTGAGGTCAACAACAAATCCCGTGACCTGCATAGGTCTATTCTTTATTACTAGTTTTCCAGCTATTAGTTGGCATGCTAGGCACACTATGCCATTCTAGATGGAAGCTACCTTGTAGCCTCGCATCCCCTTCTCAACATCATTGTATGTATCCTTGATCTTCTGGGCTAGTGCACGATCTGTGGCTTTTCCTGGATAGAACTCCTATGGATCAGGTCCTTGCATACTTGACCCGGTGATCATATGGATCAACGTTGGATCGATTGTAATACGATGGTCTAGCCATAAGTAGCCACCATGGTAACATGAAATTAAAATATTGACATAGGCATTGACTTCCTGGTACCTTCCAAAGTGTGGGATTTTCATGAAATTTAACAAGGTGGACTGCACGAGGTTCATCATCCATGGTTGGGGGATTATCTTTGAGTTCTTCCCCTTTGTCTTGGTTAGGTATTTATGCGGGGCAAGCGTATTGTAGTTTTTGCGATCTCCTAGTTTGAAGTCACTGAACTTCAACGTGGCGATCTTGTCCTGTTGCGCTTGAACTTTTTGTATACCCTTCGGGAGGTACATAGTAACCATGGTGTACTCAAAATCTCTTGGCACACTATCGTGACTAATCGCGTTGGGCAGAGGCGGGATGTAGTCAGGAAATATGGTCAAGATCAACTTCGATTTGCTAGGTCGTCTCTATGTTTGGTTCTCTTTTCTGCTGATGGTCAGGATGGTCTGGCTCCGTGAGAAGTCGATGGAGAGGCTTGCACTCCTCTTGTTGAGGATGCTTGTACATGCACAAACATTACTCTTTCATACATGACTCTTTCAGTCATGAGGTCGATGAGTACTTCCTTCACAGATTCTTCGATTGCACTAGGTTCTTCGGACATACATGCTCGTGGTTGAATATCGTGGGTTAGAAGAGTAACTAGTCAATGCAACAGATGGATGGAAAGAGCACGATGATCACTGTGCGAAATAAACTAGTCTGCGGGCTCACATAATCACAGTTGGAAAAACTGTTCTCAGTGCGTGGCTCGACAAAATAAATAGATAACTTAGAAAACGATCTCTTGCAATGGGTGAGAAGATTTCATTAACTTAGTTTTGTCCATTATGGCGCAGTACTAATGGTCTAGTGGCAAACTTTCTGACCATAAATGCCTCTCTACCCATTCGGGTTGTCGGTCGAACGATTATATTGTTCCCAATGGCTATATTTCTTCGCCATGGAGAAGTTCCATGTGACGTTGTTCTGATATCTCGACGAAGTTTCACTTTTTCAAATTTTCCTTCTGCGAAGTTCCCTCTGGAACCTTTTGTAACTTTTTTATCTTAGCTCTCTTCTTACTTAGCTTTGTAGCCTTTTTCCTAGTGAGTTTCTTCTCGGTATTCCTTTTTCCATTCTGATTCTTATCTCCTCTTGGAATAGTAACTTCTCACTGTGGAGATTCTTTCCTAGAATTCAAGGGTAATACTTCATCTGTATTTGGAATAGGTACTTCCGTCTTCTGTGGGTCTTTTTGTGTTCTTCCTACTTCGACATCCAAATCTATGGTTTTAAATAGCTTGGCTCGGTTCTCCTATTCTTCGATCAAGTGTGCGATCGTCCTAGTCACAAAATATTTCAACTCTTGCTTATTCTATTCTAAGACTTCTTCTTCCTTCCTTCTGGCCTGATCTCTTTCAATCCAAGGTTTTCCTAGTAACATAGAATTTGGAGTGATGTTCTCAATAAATTTAACAACTTCGAATGCTTCCTCTATCGAAGTTCCATTGGTACTCATAGATATTTGTGTGATCTTTCCACATAGGTCTATCAACTTTCCTCTGAATATTCCTATTCCTCCCAATGAAGGAGTCATAACAGGCTTTCCTAAAGTTTCCCAAGTTCTTTATGTCATAATATTCACCCGTGTTTCTTCATCCAAAACACAGTCAATGTCGAAGTCTCTTATTCTTGTTTCTCTGCATTCTTTTTCTTTGAATATCTTTGATAAGCTGACATGTTGGTGGTCATTCAAGGTTTCTTTCATCTATAGCATTACTTTCTCTAATTCTTTTTGGGGTTTTGCCAAGGTTTTAGTTGCTTGACCTTGCTCATGGTGTTCTTGCCTCATATTCATCCTATCAACCTTAGCAATCATTATAGGGAAATCCAATACTTCATGGTCTATAGCTTTACAATAAAGACAACTAGGTATTCTACCAGGGAATTCCTTAGCCAGATGTTTCGGTCTTCTGCAATTGTAACAAAGGGTTAATCCTCATTTTCTTTTAAATGATCCCCAACCTTTCTTGTACTGCACACTAGGATCATAGTAGCTAACCTACAAAAAATTATTTCTAGGATCCTCTTTAGTCTCACTTTAAGCTTTTACCAGGGCACAACGCTCCCAGATCTTACCTCTTTTCTTCAGATCTGATCTCTTTTCTTCAGATCTGACCTCTTTTCTTCATATCCGACCTCTTCTCTTCAGATATGACCTCTTTTCTTCATATCTGACCTATTTTCTTTTGGCATAGAGCTCCACAGATCAAGTAGTACTACGTACTAGGGCAACAGTTCTATGCACAGAGCTTTTCTCTTTTTCAATTTAGATCTTCGCACAAAGCTCCTCTTTCCTCAGTTCCCAGCAATCACAATTTCAGGTCCTCACAACAGAACCATTTATTTCCACAGGGGCAGACCTAGGGTTCAACACTACAAAAACGCACCAACAAAGCCCTAACTACCGGCCCTTTCAGCAACACCTGCGAAGTAGATGAAGTCTCACTCGAGGTAGAGGCAGGGGTGGTTGCAGGACTCAGATGTTTGCAACCTTAGATGGGACACATATCTATGATTCTAACACTTAACAGAGCACTTAGCAATTATCATTCATCAATATCTAGTTCTTAGTTACAACGTAGTTAAATCCTACTTTCAGTGCAGATAAACCCTAACTATAGAAAATCATAGTATTCCTCTAGATATAAGATATGAATAAAGAAAAGAATAAATAAGGTGAAAAGGAAGGATGACAACTTGACGTGCTAAATATAGAAGGACATGAAAAAACATAAAGAACAACATTCAAAATGAAAAAGAAACATGTAGACGGAAAAGTAGGTGAAAGGAGCTCGAACAACAAGTCAACTTGAGTTATCATGTATCACAATAGGGTTTTGGGATGAACAAAGTATGGTTTTAAGCCCTAGAATTTATGTATAAATATGTAAAGGGATGGGAGAATAGGGGTTCCTCGTTGTTAGTTGTTCCTCTCTTTTAGTTCTTTTGTTCTGGTCGAGAAAGAGAGCGATAGAATGAGTTGTAAAAGTCACTATTAAGTCTATGTATGGGTGTTGAGGAGATGTTGCAGATAGAGAGGGAGGCTTGCACTACAAAGCAGCTAGGCTAGATGAAGGAAACGATAGCATGATGTATCCTTGTAAGAGCAGTGCACAAGCCTGAGAAAATTACAGAAAGAATAATAAGGAATCCAACCGTTGTGGACGTAGTCCAAATTTGGGTGAAACACGCTAAACTATCGTGTTTATTTATCTTTTATGTCATTTATTGATCATGGATACGTTCTTTATGCATATTAGATTAGATTTATTTTTTGTGTGATCATTGTTCAATAGTATGAATGTTACAGTAATTGGTTCCTATTATAATATGAAGTATAATGATAATAAATAACTGAATTCACTAAGTAACCTAAGGAGAGAAAATAAATAAAGCACACAAAACATATAAGTAAGAATGGCAAAGATGATCACCTCTTGTTCCCTCACTACTTTAGAAACCCGGTACCTACAGCCCCAATAGATACCTCAGGTGAGACTTCATATGCATGCAGGTGATGCTAAAAGGACAGGTGTCTGAATGGTTTTGTTGGTCAATATAACGCAAACCTAGGGTCTTACAACTGACCGTAGCACCAACAACACAAAAAAGTAGTTAGGATTCTAAAATTGTAAGTTCTTGAGCTATTTTGTTTCACCTATCAGATAATTTTCTAGGTACGTGGGGAGCTTATTGTTTCAAAGAAGACTCCATAACTCAATAGAAGAAGGGTATGTTTTCCTTATTGTAGTCGATGTTCATACTAGATTTGATCCTATCATTGATGTGTACAGTGGTCGAGGTTGTAAAGCCAAAATTGGGAAAAATAGAGGCAGAAGAAGAGATTACAGATCTCCTAGACTGAAAGAGCTTGTAGAACCTCAAACACACTAGAGAAATCATCAGAAAAAACATTCCCTAAGGGCCCAAGGCTAATATTTAAGCACCTAGGAACTTATCTGGAGCTAAACCAGGGCTACGTACACCCTTGAAAGGATTAAGCCATTTTCGTACAAAGGATACATCATGGGACCACAACCTAAGAATCGAGTGCTAGAAAATATGTGAGCCCGATCATGTAATGGTTACAAGAGATCCCGATCCATGGCAAACAATTGATGTCGCATCGAAAAGTGGCATGGGAGATAACAAAAATATGGGGTGTGATGATGTTTTTAGGAGCCACATGTTGAGAGTTGAGTTTTTTCGCTTGACAAGAGAACAAAGGATAAAACTGCTCCTTTTGGGTCATGACAGTGGTATTCTGGTTTTTCCTAACCACCTATCCGCACACTCAGCACACACTTGTCCACCTATTTAGCGACACATGGAATTGATGAAAAATTCCACCTAGCATGCATGGAAGATCAACGACATCATAGCATGCCAGCATGGCACTCATCAAAACCAGTCTGGGATTTCAACCTATACATAGAAATCCCACTGGGGACTCCAATCAGTGTATCAGACTTAGCTACACATAGGATGATCCCCGAACCACATTATCATTGAAATGGACTAGTATGAAGATTCCACGTGTCCAAAATACCATGATGATGTTAACATGATATCACTCAATTTTTTTTCTCCTTTGCCCAAACTTTCAAAATAATCAGGCCATTGGGAAGGTGACATGTGTTCGTAAAAAGGGACGAGGTAGAATATTTCAAGCTAGTGAAGGATATAGTGATGACCCACCAAATCAGTTAGAAATGATGCAACACATAACATGAATTTTTCCTCATGTTTCGGTCCTTTCACTCACCATCATATCGTTATTTGTAGTTGATAGAGGATAATGATCATTTCCCACACATGCACGCACACGTAAGCTACATATTTCAGAATATTACACTGAGTGTAGTGAATCACCTTCCCACATCAACTGTCTCCACAAGTACATGTCAAGATATTATAAGAGAAATCCAAAGGATCATAAGAAAGCAATCTGTGATTAATTTTCTTTCTAAATATGAGTTACTCATATGCCAATTGTCACTAATGATCATCCATCTTGGCTACATATATCAGAAGAGTGTGTTCTACATTTCGTGAAGGAGAAAATGTCCTTCTATGGTATCATTAGCCCATATATGAGAATTGAAAGACATTTGATAATCTAACCTAAGGTGCAGTTGTATCAATTGGCAAGCTCTCTACAAAATATTGAGACATAGGATTCGAAGAGGTAATCAATGGTACATTGCATTCATGAGTGGTGGTGGCTGAGAGGAAATAGTTAGATGTCCTTACAGCCAACCAACAAGCTCAACTTCCCATAGGTCAAGTAGTTATAGCACAACAGAAAAAGGTTCAATTGAGCCACATAGAGGAATTCAGGAAGAATCTCATTTGGATGAATGGAACACACCCAACAATAGCATCAACATGTCAACTTTGGTGGTAAAAAGTCATTTTTACCCAGTAAAAATCGGTCAGAAATTAGTTAGAAAATTGTTGGAGTTACTTCATACACACCTAAGATTTATTTTTCCTAAGGTTTTTCCTTGTTTATTAGTCATTATTTAGTCTCCTATATTTTAGGAAGAATATTCCTCTAGGAGAATATTCCCTTCAGTTTTCACTTCAGTTTGACTAGTTGAGTGGATTCTAGATGTTGCATTGGTTTTGTCACCATGCAACATTGGGATAATCACCAACTAATGCGCATTAGCCTTGGTATCATCACCAGACTAGAACATTACCCATAATTCCCTGATATCCTCCTCACTTCACTTTGTTTCAGTCAGTTAGTTGAAGACTAATAGACTAGTTAACTCAGACTAGGTGGTAGTTCACTCCCATAACTGCCTGAGAGACTAGACTAGGTGGAATTTTACTCCCATAACTATTGGTGTGTGTCTAGGTCACTCTATACCACCACTATGGCACATTATTTACTCATGTATCCTATATCTATTGCAAATTATTTCACTCTTTGAGTGTGGAATACGGTTAATGAGAATTCTTCCATTCTTTCTCAATTTGTCTCTACAAATGTGTGTGGTATTTTCTATCTAGATCTATTATGTGCAGGTTCAACACATTTACATGGTATCAAATCTGACAGGCTGCTAAGAAAAATCTACACCAAATTATTTTTGTAGGTACTGAAGATTGAAGAATACAGAAAATATGGATTATTCATTGGAAATACTTCTCACGCCTCATAACTATTTGGAGTGGAAGCCAAAAATTTTGCTTCGGATAAGATGCAGAGGCTTGTACCTAATAAATATGGAAATGGAAGTAGAGCCTAATTATGGACTCAAATCCAAATGCATTATGGACCATATTGGAGGTTCTATTCGGGAATAAAGAATATTGTGAAGATTTCATGCAAGAGTTTGAACAAATAGAGCTAGAAGAGAAGCCATCAAAAGATCAAACATTTTATTCTGAAGAGTCTTCTATGCAAGTATTTGCACAAATTTGTATTCCATTAATTGAAGATTATGTCTACTCCATTTCAAATTTGTTTTCTGAATTTCATGTGGAATATATATGGCATGCAACTCAAGGGTCACATGCAGACACTTTTCCATGCACAATGCATGCATCTCAGGAGACAAAAAGAGAGTAGTGCACATCAGACTCAATTCTGATATTTTTTTTATCAAAATTTGATGAAACAAATTGGATATTTGAATTCCTCTCTGTAAAATATCCAATTTTAATAAACAAATTGTCCGAAATGAAGTCCAGAAAGTGAAGTTATGATATTTTTAAAATCAACAAAATTTCAACGATTTTTCCGAAAACAGTTGCACGGTTTTCACAGTTTCATCCAATCTTTATTTGGATCTTATTCATTACAAGAAGAGAAAGTGGATATCTGTGGACATCTCAATGATGCATCTACTTCATCAGATCCATGCAGACATCTACATCTTCAAAAAAATCTTCAACAAGCACAAAATTGCACAATTGTGAGGTCTTCTTGGAGTGAAGGACATGGTCTCTTAGCAATTGCTTTTTGTTCCTTCTAATTTGTTTTATGCATTGTAATTTGAGGGGGATATTTCCCATGATGTTTTCCCTCTTTCCTCGTTTATTTCAGTGTATCTTTTGTATTTGGGTACCTAACATGGCCTCGTTGTCGAGACCCATTCTTTATTTTCACCATAGTGATGTTCAGGAGGGGTGTTGGAGTTACTTCACACACACATAAGATTTCTTTTTCCTAAGGTTTTTCCTTGTTTATTAGTCATTATTTAGTCTCCTATATTTTAGGAAGAATATTCCCTTCAATTTTCACTTAAGTTTGACTAGTTGAGTGGAGTCTAGATGTTGCATTGGTTTTGTCACCATGCAACTGTTAGCCTATGGCTTACCTTTACCAATCACTAAGTCAAAATTGTCACCTATATTTGTATTATTGATTTAGGATATTAGTAATATATCCTCAAGTGATGACTAATGAGTTAGTTAAGATTGCTTAGCCTAGTCATCATGCATGATTTTAGGATCTAGAGCAAATCTCTCTATGAGGTGGCATCACCCATTGTACTATAAATATGTAACATTGGAGTGAATACGATTTTGTTGGCTATTATGCCTTTTCCGCCATGTTGTTGTTGTTGTCTCTAATTTATTGTGTTTAATTTCTTCAGCAACATTGGGATAATCACCAGATAATGAAAATTAGCCTTGGTATAATCACCAGACTAACGCATTACCCATAATTCCCTGATCTCCTCCTCACTTCACTTTGTTTTAGTCAGTTAACTGAAGACTGATAGACTAGTTAACCAAGACTAGGTGGTAGTTCACTCCTGTAACTGCCTGAGAGACTAGACTAGGTGGTAGTTTACTCCCATAACTACTAGTGTTTTTCCAAGTCACTCTAGACCACCACTATGGCACATTAGTTACTCATGTATCTTATATCTATTATAAATTATTTCACTCTTTGAGTGTGGAAGACGGTTAATGAGAATTCTTCCATTCTTTCTCTCTTGCTTCTTCTTTCTCAATTTTTCTCTGCAAATGTGTGTGGTATTTTCTAGCTAGATCTATTCTATGCATGTTCAACACATTTACAAAAACCAAATACAACATCAAGATTCTAACAAGCTGCATCCATTTTCAAGAAGCAATATTGGTCTAAATGAATGGCTTTCACGTGAACAAGGATGTCTATAAAGCAAGATAAGGAGCTCATTTTTAGGGTCGACACTTTGGGGAATTCAAGAGTTTCTTATAACCAGTGTTTAATCACTATCCTCGGGCACAATTATATAATTAAGGCTTCAAGCTTCATGAGATTCATCCCCTACGTTATGTTTTAGTCTATCATTCCTCTTTTTGTGCATGTGTTCTTGTAAAATCCACACCTCTCATTTGGGCTTCTTGTATCGGATCCTTATTAATAAAATATCAAGAAACAAGTTATAAGATATGTTCAACGTTATTTTCTGTTGTATTCTTATGATATTGAAGTGATTTCCTCTCAACAAATGAAAAATTCTTGTCATTTCTTCGTACATTTAATGATATGCAGAGGGTACCTCTATGGATTTGAATATGTTTAACTATTTGATGGATGTGTTAACGATTTGTTATG
Organism: Picea engelmannii; assembly: GCA_009831015.1. NCBI lineage: Eukaryota > Viridiplantae > Streptophyta > Pinopsida > Pinales > Pinaceae > Picea > Picea engelmannii. Next base: position 791,225 of record ML778386.1, on the reverse strand, counting down.
TGTTTTATAACTGTTGAATTCTTAATTTTTCATCATGTTATTCTAGAGCAATAAGATATAAGATCCATTCTCCGCAATGTCTTATACTCTTATCATGTATTTCTTCTAATTCACCATCTCCCACTCTTAAAACTAAATTTTTTGAAACACTTGTAGAAAAATGCCTCCTGGAGCTAATGTTTTTTAATATATAGACTAATATGTTTTTAGGGTCGAGAGTCTTATTAGAGAGAGAAAAAAACTTACCCAATTTTGCATAATTTTCTTTGAGTGCTAGCATGGCTTTAAGGCTCACCATGAGTCTTATCCCCCGGGGTGACTCAACATCATTTCGTTCACAATCTAGAACATCTTGAGGGATAACAAAAACAATTACTAAATCATCTTTTTCTTATGCCCTACAAGGTTGTCTACATAAAAGAGATCCAATTCATGGTGTAATATCATTGACCCAGGCTGGTTGATGGAATATGACATGTTACGGTTGGTAGGGTAAAGAAGTTGTCCATTGTCATCAAACATATGCTTGCGGTATCTTTCTTCTAAGAAGAGCTTGAGAAAATTTTCAACTACTTGAATATATTGAACATTTGAACTCAGTCCTAAATATTGATCCTGCAAAATTCAAGGAACAATTATTCAACTACACTTGATTACATAACATAAATCCAATGAGATAAATGAATTACCAATAAAATCTATATGTACTGCAATCGGCGTGAGAGAACTTGAAGGACTTCCAACAATATGGAATGAGATGTAATCTAAATAATTGTCAATTTGATATTATAATTCATTTTTTTCCTACATTTGAGCCAAAACCGTCATCTTGCAAATCAAAGAACAATCTAACCTCATAAATAACTTCAAATAAATTTTATAACTTAATGGTGTGCTTCACCATATAAAGAAGCACTAATTCATTTAATTGAGAGAAGCACCAAATACCGACCTCTGTTATTGCCTCTACAAAGCAAAACCTCTGCAAAATCTAAATCTAGATGTTTTTGTTTTCATTTTGCAAATTAAATTTTCTTATGGTGTGTTATTACTTACACACTACACCAATGTGTCTCTAACTGTATAGTGCACCGACTGAAGAAAGTTAGAAAAATAACATGTGTTTACTATCAATTCATTTAAATTTATTACGAAAATAAATCGATGTGTTATATGAACACACTGAACTAGTGTGCTACTCACTGTATAGTGCACCAAAAATGTAAGTTTCGAAAAAA
>ML778386.1:774732-789691 GCA_009831015.1 Picea engelmannii | reverse complement strand
CACCAAAAATGTAAGTTTCGAAAAAAAAAAAAAAACACACGTATTTATCATCAATGCACCAAGATATATAATGAAATAATGAGTGAGAATTTCAGTTTTGGTGTTTATAAAAGAAAACCCTATTCAGTCTTTTATTTCTTCACAAAAATTTAGAAGGGATATTTTTGCAACAAAGATTTAGCAATAAAGACTTCGGAGTGGGTGGATTTTTTTTGAAGAGCTAAATTCAAGGTGGATTACTGTAGATCACGTATAAATCTGTATAGAAGAAATTTTAGGTGTCTGATTTCATTCTATTAATCATATTAATATTTCCCCTATTTGATTCAAACAATTTTTAGTGCATTACCAAACAAAAAAAAAGGGTTTGATAGTTACCTTTAGTATTGGAAGCCCTTAATTCCTCAGTGTTTTTTTCTCTCTTTCTATATTTCACAAAGAGATTTCTTTTAAGAAAATTGTTTTTATAGGGTTTTTTTGTTTATATATGGGTGTTTCCTATATGTTGCAATGAAACCTCTCATTGCATTGGATCCCAAATCATCCTGTCATTGTCGGTTTAAAAACAAATGCCTACTCCATTAATGGTGTTCTCTATACATAGTGAGGGCACTAATGTCTATTTGTATGTCAATAGCACCACTTAATTTACATTGAACACCATTGAGATTAAAATGGAAATAATATTATTTTTTATATGGAAACCGATGTCTTAAAGTTGTTCACAGGTCGATGGTGAGTAATAAAAAATAATTAGGAGGTCGTGTTTTTCTTAATTCATAAAGAACTGACCAAATACAAAAAATTGTAAAACATTTTCAATTTCGCAATGGAACTATTATACTATACCGATGCATGTCTATATATATGTATATAGTTTATGCACCAGTGTGTCCAAGTATGGTTGACATCCTCGTGTGTATTAAGTCACTATATGCACTGAGATCTTATTTAAAAAAAAAAAAAAAAACATATTTAATTTTTATATCTGATTATTCCTAGTTTTTTTCCATGGAAATTTTGAAATTTTCAAGGGAAAAACAAGGGGAAAACCAAGACATGTCGGTAGGGATGTCCAAAAAAATGTAGAATAAGATGATAAAATAAATTAACATAATTGTGTTGCAAGAGGATCCATCCCAACTACAATGTGCATATGAGGTATGTAATCATTTATTTATTCTTTTATGTACCATCGAATTTAATTATAGCATGAAATACTAATTTTCAATTGTATTGTTGCCGAAAAGAAAAAAAAATAGAACCCATTCAACACAGAAGACAGGAGATGAGGAATAAAAGGGTTGATCCCAAAATTTGTGAGTATTTATTTTTTCAAACTTTCTTAAGATTTCATGTTTGCCGTGGTCTTTATATTTAAATAATTAATTAACACTTTTCCATGGATATCTTCTAATAGGTGCTAACATTCAAAGAGGAGCCAATCCATGAATTGATAAACATTGGATTAAGTATGGGTTGTGAGTATATGTTGAAGAATGAAAGTTTAATTGAACAATTTGTAATTAGATATGTGTAACGTCCCCGACCATCAACCCCATTTTCGGGCAATGCTACTACGCGGAACATTCTCATACATATATATTTAATATGCATATTTAACCAAACAATATAGAGTAAACACATAATTACTGCTAACATACATAATTAATGGAATTAACATTAATTCATACATTCAATGGAATACATGAAAAGTTACAAGCATCACAGACATGCATTTTAATTGAAATTAAACACATAATGATACTTATCTTTGGAACTGGAGTAACTCCACCAACTACGTGAAAACCTTCCACGAACCTCCCAAACATAGACCACATTTCTCATCACGCTTAGTAGTGGGTAGCCCTCAAGATGGGACCAAGCTCCAACCAAGGAAAGGGAATCATAAACTAGACTGAGGTTATAGGAAAAATGCACAGAGCAACTAGAAGGATTCTCTCTAGGAGCCTTCGTACTCCCACTAATCACAGAATCTCATTCCCCACATGCCTATTCCATCCAAGAGTATACACCTTCACAAGAATAGTCCATAGGTTGCTTCACCTCCCTCTTTGGGTCTCAGCAACAGGCTGGATCAATAATTCTTAGACCTTCGTAGCTGGTGTTGGACTCTCTCTGGGAGAAAACCACTTCCCAACAGATTCTCTCACCTGGAGAGAGATTCTCACAGGCCTGAAAACCTACCTCTTCTACCACGGGCCTGACAACCCGCTTCTTCAGCACACTCCTCGACTCAGCTCCAACTATATGAGGACAACAACAATGGTTCAACACTCATTCACACAGGTATGACAGTAGCAACAACATATGGGCATGGTGCCGTAGGCGGAAATAGCCCACACTAAGACACGACACAGCTAAGGCAATTACTCAGGTGTCGAGTTCCTCAGAAGACACATAACAGTTCACAGATTTTGGGTCTCAGGTGCATGCATGAATATTGCAAAGTTCTAATATAGAGGCCATGAAATTCACAGGAATACACCGGTCAGCTTCATGGTTCTGGTTTTCAGAAATGCGTGAGGGTATACAGAGGACACTCACAGAGACTCTACCTAATTCACAGAGGATGGTAAATGGTAAGTGAACCCCCAACATAGTTGATGCTTCAGCTTTTAACTGCATGCACCCAGGTCGACGCTTGTCTTTCTGGAGCTGCATGAGTTCCCTTTTTGCACATGATTCATTTCCCAGGACTTAGGATAAAAACATGTTTTTCACACAGCTTTGGAATAATAATAAATTATTATTCTCAAGGACTTAAGCCCCTAATATTAGCCCATTTTTCCAACCTTTCAGCCCCTTTTCCCTTACCCACCCTGTGGAAGCTTAGTCCCTCATCACTCTTTCTTCGTGGTAGGTCTGCACATAATGATGTTTAATCTTTAGTAATGTTTTGCATAATTACATATACAAAAACAGGCTCCTGGACTTTAACACTTAGGCTCTCCGGCCTAATAAACACATAAGCCCACCATCTTATCAACACTCGGCTCACCAGCCTACAAAACATGATTACAATTCATAATATAACTGGGGCACGTCCTTGAGGTATTACAATACCCTCCCCTTATTTTTGCACTATCCTCAGTGCAACTCCTTACACAACATCAACGAGATTTTAAAAATCTTCAAAAAGATGTGGGTATTATGCCCCCATAGCATATTCATGCTCCAATGTTGCATCCTGGGGACCATACCAGGTCCACTCGACCTTTACAAGACCTATGGCTCGATTCCAGAGTTGTTTGTTTTTTCGGTCCAATATGCACACAGGATGCACTTGCAGGACACCTTCTTGCTCCACCTGAATCACATTCCAATCGATTACATGATTAGCATCAAGTATGTATTTCTTAAGCAATGAAATATGAAACACATTATGTACAGTCATGGATGCAGTTAATGCAAGCATATATGCAACTGGCCCAATTCTTTCTAGGATTTCAAATGGCCCACAAAATATGGCTGCCAACTTTGAACAGTTTCCTAGCCTCAGGGAACTTCTATTGGCTTTCACTTTTAGGAAAACATGATCGCCCACTTTAAAGTCTCTATGTGTTCTATTATTATCAACATAACTTTTCTGCCTATCTTGGGCAACCTTTAAATTCTGCTTAATTTTTATCATTTTCTCTTCCATTTCCTTGAGCAACTCTGGCCCAACTACTTCTCTATCAGCTGGATTATCCCAGCTTACTAGAGTATTTCACTTTCTTCCATAAAGTTCTTCAAATGGGATCATCTTCAACGATGCTTGATACCCATTGTTGTAGGCGAATTCTACCAAGTGTAAGTAGTCTTCCCATTTAGATGGTTTATCCATCACATACATCCTTAGCATATCTTCTATTACTCTGTTCACCCTCTCTGTCTGTCCATTAGATTCAGGATGATAAGCAATGTTGAAGTTTAGATTTGTTGTGAACCCCTTGAATAACCCTTTCCATAATTTTGAGGTAAATTGCGAGTCCATGTCAAACATAATTGTCTTGGGAATACCATGCAATCGTGTTATTTCCCTCATAAAAATATCAGCAACATTAGCTTCCTTGTGAGTAGTATTTAGTGGAATAAAATGGGCAAATTTTGTAAGCTTGTCCACCACCACCATGATTTAATCATGTTGCTTGTCGGTTCTGGTCAATCCCATGATTAAATCCATTGTCACCACTTCCCATTTCCACTCAGGAATGGGTAAAGGTTGTAGCAACCCTGCTGGGTGTTTGTGCTCATCTTTAATCTTCTGACACTCCATACATCTGACGATGTATTATGCAATCTCTTTCTTCATACCTGACCAAAAGTAATGGCATTTGACTGTTGCCATTATTTTCTGATATCCAGGGTGCCCAGCATAAGGCACATTATGCATTTCTTTCAAAATCATAATTTTCAATTCCTGGACATTAGGTACATAAATTATTTTATTGTACAGAAGTGTTCTGTCAGTTTCCAATTTATAATTCTCCACTTTCTGTGGCATCTTACCTTGTTGTAGTTTTGCTACCAAATCCCAATATTGCAAATTTGTATTTGCGGCCTCCGAAATTCTTCCTTTAATATCAGTTCGGTACATACTAATGGTTGTAGCATGTAATTCATGCACTCTCCGGTTGAGTGCATCAGCCACTTTGTTCTCTTTTCCTTTGATATGCTTGATATCAAAGTCGTACTCACAAAGGAATTACAACCATCTACTCTGCCTATCATTTAAGGTTAACTGATCAAACAAATACTTCAGACCATTATGGTCTGTCCTCAGTTCAAACTTCCTTCCCATGAGGTAATGTCTCCATTTCTTCAGAGTGTGAACGATGGCCACCAACTCCAAATCATGAGTTGCATAGTTCCTTTCGTGCTCTTTCAATTTTCTAGATTCATAACAAATTACAAACTCATTCTGACTGAGGACTCCTCCCAATCCTTCTTTTCATGCATCCATACACACTACAAAGTCTTCATTTGGATCTGCAATCCTTGGGATGGGAGCACTAGTTAACAACTGCTTCAATCGTTGAAAGTTTTTCTCACATTCTTCTGTCCACTGAAACTTCTTATCCTTCCTTTTCAAGGAAGTGATAGGGTGAGATATCCTCGAGAACCCTACAATGAACCTTCTATATTATCCAACTAGACCCATAAAGGATCTGACTTTTATCACGTTTTTAGGCATTGACCATTCTCTGATGGCTTCTATATTCTCAATATCTACATCTATATCGTCCTTTGAAATGATATGCCCCAAGTAATGGATTTGTTTTTTATAAAACAAGCATTTTCTCAACTTGGCATACAGTTGGTTCTCTCTTAGCACCTGCATCACCATCCTCAAATGTTTTCATGTTGTTCCTCTGACTTGGAATACACCAGGATGTCATCCAAAAAGAATATGACAAACTTGTCCAGATAGTCTCTGAATACACCATTCATTAGGCACATAAAAACAATGGGTGCATTTGACAACCCAAATGGAACCACTGTGAATTCATAATGACCATACCTTGTTCTAAAGGCAGTCTTGTTGATGTCTTCATCCTTAATTCTTACCTGGTGATATCCTGATATAAGATCTATTTTTGAAAATATCTTATCATCCTTTAACTGATCAAAGAGATCATCGATCCTCGACAGAGGATACTTGTTCTTAACAGTCACTTTGTTTAATTGTCTGAAATCTATGCACAATCTCAATGTCCCATCCTTCTTCTTCACGAACAGGACTGAGGTTCCCCAAGGTGACACACTTGGGAATATATACCCCTTCTTCAGAATCTCTTCAAGTTGCAATTGCAGTTCTTTCATCTCTGGTGTACTCATTCTCTAAGGAGATTTTGACACTGGAGCTGCTCCAAGCATCAAGTTTAAAGAGAAGTCAATATCTCTCTTCGGGGGTAGTCCGAGTACCTCCTAAAATACATATTCAAACTCCTTTAGTACCGCATGATCTCCAATATTTGAGACTTCATCCTTAGATTCTTTCTCCACACGGGTTGCAAATAATTGACAACCTTTCCTGTAGCACTTCTTCAACTGCATTGTTGATATTTCTCTAATAGCAACAACTCTGGGAATTCCTTGGATTGTTTTCCAATTTCCTTTCTCATCCAAGCAAGTAAATGCCTTGTTACAACAGTCCAAGATGGCATGGTGTTGGTCCAACCAGTCCATCCCAACTAGACAGTCATAAGAACCTAAAGGTAGAATGTTCAATTCAACCTTTGTGCTCAGTCCATTCATGTCCATTGGACATGACTTAACTAACTCAGTTACTTTCCTCTTGGTTCTTGTAGCTAGCTACACTAACTAAGACTTTTCATGTTTGCTTCTCGACAATTGCAAACTTTCCACCACTCTAGGATCCATATAACTATGGATAGCCCTTGAATCAATTAAAATAGTAAAGGCATGGCTAGCCCCTGATATTCTACTTGCTTGTTTTCCAGAGATGCATATATTCTTGGTATTCTACTGCCCATGTCTTCCACTGTTTCAGCTTGCTGAACATTATCGACAACTCTGACTTTGCCATTTTTGTGGGAACAATCTCTGTACTTATGGTTCCCCTGACAGCCCCAACACTGAATGGGTGTCTGCCTTGGATTTTTTTTCCCTACGTCAACCATTCTAAACTCTCTAAACGATGGTTGTCCTTGAGGTTTGTTTCCCTTCTGCCTCTTCTCTTTCCTAAACTTCTTCTGGTCATCCCAAGCCTTCTGAAAAGTAGGCTTTTCTCTTTGCTTCTCATATAAGCATTTCTCTCTTCTTATAGTTTCTTCCATAGTCTTAGGGTCATCATACTAGATCGTTTCACTGATGGAAGGTGGCAGTCCACTCAGATACCTTTGAATCTTTGATGAACGGAACATACTTCAACAATTCCAAAAATCTTTGTTCGTATTCATTAATGGTCATGCTGCCCAGTTTGAGTTCAAAGAAATCTTTCATCTTTCTGTCATAGTATCTTTTAGTCAAGTATTTCTTCTTGAAATACCTCTTGAATTATTTCCATGTGACATCTTTCTCTCTAATGTGATGTACCTGCACAAGTTGATCACACCACATGGATGATTTTCCTTTCAGTTGATACATCGCAATTCTTCCTTTTGCACGAGAAGAATAATTTTGTAGTTGGAAATATTTCCTCATGCCAAGAAACCATGTCTCATCATCTTCCTCCTTCTTATGTTCTCCATCAAACGTAGGAGGCTTAATCTTGTTCATTTCTCCCTTCAGTTCATCCACTCCATAACTCTTGTGATTTATGGTAGGAGATGGGCTTGAACTACTATGTTCCCTCCTCTTGGAGAAACCTTAGGAGTGATGATGGTGTCTACCAACACTCCTTGATATTCTTCCCTCATAAGTCTGGTGACTCCATGTTTTTCTCGAGTCTCTCTCCCTATCCAACTTATTTTATATTCTCTCCAGACTCTTCATCAACTTTAAGTTGAATTTTCCCTGTTGTTCCTTAGCTTTCATTCTTTGAACTGGAAGCATTTTGTGCCTCCTCCATTTCTTTTCACTCAATGGAAACTCTATTCGACTCTAGAACTCGTTAAACTTCTACAAGCATAACATGTATACAACCAGAATTTGTCATGTCATCATTCTTTAACAAATCCCACAACATTCATTAACAAATCTGATTCAAGAAAACTTTCAAAATACATTTTCTTTTAGGGCTCTTCTCTGTTAATTTTTCGGGCACTAGCCCCTTTCTCTCAATCCCCAACCCACACGACCATGGTTCGTGACCAAGCGCTAGATTAATAAGCGCTTACTCGGGCCTTCAACCTTCGGCTTCAGAAGATTTTCAAAGCACAAAAAAACAATCTCTCGGAGTTCAGAGTTACCGAAATCAAAAAGTAGAGTGGATCAACAGTCCATGTCTACCCAGCATCCAATGGCTGACACTTACTATGGAACCTCAGGTGTCTGAGTTCCAGGTCTTCAGGTATTCAGGACTTCATAGCTTCAAAGGATCTTTCATCCGCACATCTAAATTGTTAATCTTTGAACATTCCCAATCACCTTTGGTGACATCATTACATCACATCACTTAACATTTTCCAATTGCGGGGGCATGTAATGGTGGTTTGGAGAAACCTGCCTTTCATCCTGAAATTCTTCTAACGCTGACATGTAACCCCTCAGTAAAACCATGGTTTAGATTCCATGACCACCTTGGAGAATTAGATTCCATGCAACTTGGGTCCCTGCAATGTCTCCTGGTCGTTGATCTTGATGTATCATGATCAACTCCATTGTGGGTCCTCTGACCTTTAACTACATTATGTAACCTTGGGGCCCACTAACCCTGATCATATAGAATGCCACATGGTAGAATACTAGCGACTGATATGTGGCCCATTCAGATGGGTGACATTTGTCACGTTCCTAATTCCATCTCAACCTTCCATGGTTCGGAATCCACTTACACTTGGCACAAAACCCATGTGTCCACGTCACCTCCAGGTGACGTCATCATGACTCACCACTTCGGCTCTTTAGGCTTCAGAGCTTCAGACTTCGAAATTTTCAACTCCTCTGCGCTCGTTTTTGCATGAAGCACTTTCTCCTGAAGTTCACGATCCACCAATGCGTGTCCTCCTTCACGATCAATGGCTATGAGTGACTTCGGCATTTTAGGCTTTAGGAGTTTCAAACTCACAACACTTGCCTCCTCCCGAAGTACTTCCACCCAAAGTACACGATCTCTTGACGCCTGTCCTTCGCAACAGACGGTTGCGATCTACTTCGACCTTCATGACTTTGGGAGTTTGTCACACTCCACACTTGAAATCCTCTGAAGTGACTTCCCTTTGCCTTCCTGAACATGGATCTAACGGTCAGGATATTTTCATACGATATACGATGTAGATATCCTTTAGACTTCGGAGCTTCGGGTTTCAACTTTTCTCTTACCTTTTCATTCAGTTTCACTGACGTCACGAAGTCCGAAGTGCTTCCCAGGTTACCCTTTTCTGCACTTTCTCCAGATCTGGCAGTCATAAAGGTTTTTCCTCTCCTTCTGAATAGATCCTAAGTGTTGAGCTCTCTCTCTCTCTATGGTCAAATACCACACTAGCTGCGGTTTTATTCTACCTCTACTCCTCCTGAGCTTCGTTACATGGCCAAGTAACCCCTTAGCACTCAGAAACATTCTAAGGTTCAAAATTGGTTCCTTTGAACACCATTTCCACTCGAAACCTTAGTTCCAAAGAACACTTATCCATCCCATCTAGGGTCAACGTTGAAACCATGCTCTGATACCATATTGTAATGTCCCTGACCATCAACCCCACTGTTGGGAAACGCTACTACGTGAAACATTCTCATACATATATATTTAATATGCATATTTAACCAAACAATACAGAGTAAACACAAAATTACTGCTAACATATAGAATTAATGGAATTAACAGTAATTCATACATTCAACGGAATACATGAAATGTTACAAGCATCACAAACATGCATTTTAATTGAAATTAAACACATAATGATACTTATCTTTGTAATTGGAGTAACTCCACCAACTATGTGCAGACCTTCCATGAACCTCCCAGCCTTAGACCACACTGCTCATCACGCTCAGTAGTGGGTCACCCCTGAGCTGGGACCAAGCTCCACCTAGGGCAAGGGAATCCTAGACTAGGATGAGGTTACAAGAAAACTACACAGAGCAATCAGAAGGATTCTCTCCAGGAGACTTCTTACGCCCACTACTCACAAACTCTCATTCCCCACATGCTTGTTCCACCCGGGAGTATACACCTTCACAAGAACAGTCCATCGGTTGTTTCACCTCCTTCTTTGGGTCTCGGCAATAAGCCAGATCAAGAATTCTCAAAGCTCTGTAGCTAGTGCTAGACTCTCTCTGGGAGAAAACCACTTCCTTGCAGACTCTCTCACCTGGAGAGAGCTACTCACAGGCCTGACAACTTGCCTCTTCTACCATGGGCCTGACAACCCGCTTCTTCAACACACTCCTCGACTCAGCTCCAGCCAGTTTAGGACAACAACAATGGTTCAACACTCATTCACACAGGGATGATAGTAGCAAGAACAGATGGGCATGGCACTGTAGGAGAGAATAACCCATGCTAAGACATGACACAACTAAGGCAATTAATTAGGTGTCGATTTCCTCGGAATACAAAAAATGGTTCATGGATTCTGGGTCTCAGGTGCATGCATGAATATTGCAAAGGTCGAATACATAGGCCATGTGATTCACAGGAATACACTAGTCGGCTTCACGGAGGTTTTCAGAAATGCGTGAGGGTATACAGAGGGCACTCGCGGAGACTCTACCCAATTCACGGAGGATGTAAAATGGTAAGTGAACCCCCAACACAACTGACACTTCATATTTTAACTATATGCACCCAGGTCGACACTTGTCTTCCTGGAGTTGCATGCGTTCCCTTTTTGCACACGATGCCTTTCCCAGGACTTAGGATAAAAACATGTTTTTCAAACAGCTTTGCAATAATAATAAATTATTATTCTCAAGGACTTAAGCCCCTAATATTAGCCCCTTTTTCCAACCTTTCATCCCCTTTTCCCTTAACCACCATGTGGAAGCTTAGTCCCCGATCATTCTTTCTTTGTGGTCGGTCTGTATGCAAAGTGATGTTTAGTCTTTATTAATGTTCTGCATAATTACATATACAAAAACAGGCTCATTGCCTTTAACACTTAGGCTCTCCGGACTAATAAACACATAAGCCCACCAGCTTATCAACATTAGGTTCACCAGCCTACAAAACATGATTACAATTCATAATGTAACTGGGGCACGTCCTTGTGATGTTACAATATGTTTTTTAACTTCCCTTGTTATGTAATTAATGAAACAACAAGAAAACTTTATATTGATTATATTGTATGTTCTTTGTCATGTCACATTAAGCATGCAAAAGAATGTGTATTTTTTATGAAAGACTTGGTGTAAGGTATGTTTTTTTATTTACATAATTATGTATATTCTACTATGTATATAAATGTAGATATAGTTATTATAGTTTATTTCTATGTTTGTAGATGGAAGATGAAGGGGTGGAACATAAAAATCAAGCCTATCAAGAAAACATTAGGTTAAAAAACCAAAATACAATATCACCTACAAATGATGAATAAATGAGGCATGCATGTGGCTCGAGCGATGACTATAGTTCAACTAATGAATGTTAATCAATATAATTGAACGTTGTTGCAAGTTGTATGTTTTGGAATATTTGTCTTTGAAAATCAAGGATTTTGTTTAATGTACTTGACATATTGTCCCAATTGCATGAGAATGTGTTACCAATAAGTGTAATGATTACATATTGGTTTCAATTTGATTATTGTGGGCCTTTACCTTGTCCCTTTTTGTATGACAATGGGTCTCTTATTCATATATAATAAAATGGGTTTCTTATTTTATTTCATTGTTGAATGTTGTAAAATGTTACGTTGTTGAATAATTACTATGTGGATGATTGTTATTATTACAAATAACATTTTTTTTAATTCATTGTATAACATTAACGCAGTCATTATATCGAAATGAAATAACAAAAATATAAAACAATATCGTTATAAAAAATATTTGATTTTGAAATGATCAATTGAAAATTTGTAAAATAAACAATTAATTAAAATATATACATATAAACTTGCATTATATTATTTTGAATTCACTAGACTGTGCATGTCATAATATAGAAAGTGGTGTGTTTTGAGGAGTCACACACACCGATGCACATTAATTGTAATAACACATCGATACAAACTATTGAGAAAAGACATTGTTTCATAAACGATATAACATACAACAATATTTATCGTTTCAAAATTGTTCAGTGCTCATTTTTAAAATATACAATGGGGAACCAAATATAATGTATGCATCGATGCATTACGTTTATTATATCATCTAAATATAATTTACACAAAAGTGCCTTTAGTATAATACACACACTGGTGCTTAGTAAAAATAATGGTGTCGACATCTCACCTTGAATATTCGAAATTTCACTACTCTTCGATGCACATGGTAAACCAAACACTCCAGTACGTACTAATTATACAAGAATTGGAGAGCGCGCTATATTAAGCAAATCGGGTCTCAAGATAACTTAATCGCATAGGTGTTCACTATAATGTAAATGCATCGGTGCGTACTAAAACTAAAAGGCATCGGTGCTTCATATGAAAATAAGGAAGAAATGGTGCGTACTAATTATAAGAGCATTGGTGCTCTTCATATGAAAAAAAAGGAGAAATAGGTGCACAATAATTATATTAACGCACCAGGGTGTTTGTATTATATTAACTCATCGGGGCGGGTTTTTCAAGACCGTGCACCAATATGTTTTGACAATAACAAAACCGGAAAAAAAAACTCAGCTACAACCTCTGCCTGCCATTTTTTTTTAGTTATATGGAACATCTATTAAAACCTCTACTAAATCCTTTGCAACCAATAGAGGAGGTTGTAGTAGAGTTTTTACTTTAATTTTTACAAATTTTGTATTACTAAAAACCTTTGCAAAACCGTCTGCTAGAAGGTATTATCCTTGTAGTGAAACACACCATTCACCACATTGAATGCACAACTTGCATTTATATTTTATGTCTACACCCACAACATTGGTGGCTCACTCTTACACAAATGGAAACTCAATTTCTCAACAATTCTTCTTCTTGTTGGAAGCTCCCTCTCACAACAATGGATCCTCTAAATGGCACACGACTCCTTATGTTAATCAATGGATTTATCACTCCATATTAGCTTATATCACTCTCACGACTATTGTGTACTATTCTCACAGAGCATATCTTTATCATAACCTCTCATGCCAAGCTCTAATACCAAAACTTAAATTCAACACTCACAACAAATGAAACTATATGCAGAAAGAGGTGGTTCTCTATTTTATATGTTGAATAGGAAAATATACATGCATATGCAAAGGATTTCTAGAGATCAAATACCTATCTAACTAAGTGTTCTTACTACAAATTATCGAACATACTCTATCAATTATTTTTCTACAATCTAACAACCTCAAAATTTGATGACAACATCGTAACAATTTCCAAGCAATTACATTTACTTATTTATTTCTAGCACTTCTTCCTTATTCACTCTTCTATTTATCATCTCCACATTCATTCTTTTTTTGTAAGTAAGAGTTTTTCATTAAAGTATAAAGAGCCTCCAAAAAAAAAACCAAAGTTGCAGAATGTTCAGAATGGCCAGGTTGTAGTAACTGAACTGCCCCAAGGGGGAAACCAGTTCAGCCAGCCGGTGTTAAGGTCTACATGTCTATCAAACTAGTAAAACTGTAAACATAACTGAGAGTAATAGACTAAGACTAAAGTAGAGTCCCCATAGGGGTCATACATTTGGCTTATATTCCGGCCAGGTGGCATCGGTGGCTTCGATCCAGAGCTCTTCTTCGACAGTTTTTCCTCGCCATTCCATCTACGCATCAACATCCATATTATCCACCGTTGCTGCCACCTCCCCATCCACCTACCTGGCATGCCCCAGGTTGCAACCCTCCGCTGGAAGCTCCTGTTTTCCCCGACCAAACGTTTATGTTGGGACATGCTCGGCTTGCGCTGCTGCTCTCTGGAAGTTGGAGAGGATGCAGAGCAGTGCAGAGGCTTCCCATCCAGTTGCTGCAGCCATAATTGTATATCATCCACTCCCTGTCGGGGGTCGAAGACCAGCCCGTATAGAATGTCCATGTTGTCCTGCATCTGCTCGTCTGGGATAGAGTCAGAGATAGAATGTGGAAATGGTGGCACCTCCAAGGGTGGGTGGAAGTGAAAATTTTCATAAGCCAGCAAAGGTACGCTGGCCAGGGGAAGTGGAAGTTCTTCAGGAGGTGCCCGAGAAGTGGAGGCTCTGTCTAGGAAGGGCTCTGAGGGTAAGTCGACCGAACTGTGCATGAGAACCAAACCTTCAAGTCAAGAAAAGGTGGTGAGTGGTTCTAAGTCAGGCTGCGAAGAGTGCAATGAGTGCGAGGAATGAAAGGACGATGAATATTGTGAGGGGGATAGGCGTCCAAAGTCGAAATGAGAACCAGGGCGAGGTACAGGTGCTCGTAGCTGGGATAGAGTCTAGGACAAGCCCCTTCTTGGCCTGCCTCTTTTCCTAGGCATGCTGACCACGCAGGAGAAATGGTTGGCCTACGAGAGAAACCCCAAGTGAGCGGAGAGGCTGGGAGAATAACCAGCTGCAAGTGAGCACCAAGGTGCAGGTAAGAAGGGTTTGAAGCACAACATGAGAGCACAAAGAAGAGGTAAGATAGAATGGACCATGTCTGCTCAGCCGGTGGAGATGAAGGCCGAGCCACATGCAAAGTCTTAATGAAATTGCCCATCGAAATGGCAGCCAGAGACGGGAAGCGCACTAAGCTTAATGGCGCCTCAGATGTCGTAGGAGGGATTAAATGCATGGGGGTGGTAGCTATGCTTGGCACGAATCTATCACGTGGCTCTCGCCATGCTGGCCTATGTGCGCCTCTTCTTGATGCCATGTGGTCCACACCAACACGCGATCCGGGGGATATCCACATTCATTCTTGTTCACAAAAATTGCAACTATTATTTTTGTCATTGCCTATTATCCTCATAATCATATTGTTTTGACCAATCCTTCATCTCTAATTGTTTTTCTCATAATCGATTTTTAATATCTTGTGACTACGCTTTTAGGGTGCTCCAATTAGGAAATATTATATCATATGAACTCATATTGGGGTTTTTTAATTCTAAAAAATGAAAGAAATATATTTCCTGGTATATAGGGGTCAATGGACATTTTTAATAGTTTAAAAACATCTACATATTAGGGGTTTTATAATTCGGTAATAGAAGTGAGGAGTTTAGAATTGATTATCATGTGTTTTGAATTATGTATTGAA
>ML778386.1:760600-771049 GCA_009831015.1 Picea engelmannii | reverse complement strand
AATCTTTATGTATATTATACTATATATACTTATTAAAGTTTATTTCTATGTTTGTAGATGGAAGATGAATGGGTGGAACATAAAAAACAAGTCGATCAATAAATGTCCACTTTTTTTTTTGATATGGGAAATCAATAACTCGTTAGAAAGATCTAAGCTAAGCCCAATATCAAATTGATTGGCTACGAGTATAACCCAAGAGTATATCCAACAACTCATAAGCCAATATAACAATAAATTATGTCTTATCAAGGGCCGAGATATTTGAAGACATGCTGCCACCATTAAAATATATGTTTAAGATGTAGTTGATGCTCATACATCATTAAATTCCCTGAAATTAGTTCCTAGATAAATAATCACTCAGCCAAATTAAAAGGTAATATATTATATTTTTTTCATCTAATACACCTTATAATCTATGGTAAAACCTATACATTGTATGGATTGGACTAAGCAACCAAACCTATTTTCACCTCATGGGTCAAACCAAAAATCCTAAACAATTTTCACCCAATAGCTAAGAATAGACATACCAACCAATTTTAACATCATGGATCTGGATCTAAGTATATAATGTCGTAAAACCATTTTTATGAAGTCGGTATCCACTGTTCCCCACCATGAAATCAATATAGATATTCCATTTATCATCTTTTTCTATGAAAATCCCCTTCTTCCCCAAAATTTTTATTTATGAACAGATCCCCTTCTTCCCCAAAACGTAGATTTATGAATCGATCCCCTTCTTCCGCAAATTTAGGTCTAAGACATTATTGTTAAAAGAGTATATACACATTTTTAATTAATAATTGAAGCATTTAGTCATAACTTAGAACTTTGGTTAATTATCACCAATCATATCAAAGTAGGATTTAAATTATTTTTGTATGTAATACAAGTGTTTATCTCAAAAATGGTTTTAATATTGATTGTTTTAGATATTGAATTAATAATACATTTTTTAAGCTTTTCATTGTTTTTTTAAAATTTTAATATTTTCACAATAACATCATGATTTAACTACAAGTTCTCTTTTCAATTTTCATTAAAAAAAATTACGATGAAACAATGAGCAAAAAGTTATAATCCCATTAAGGATACTTTTTTTTCCAAATAATTCAACATGCATACTTGACCATAACTTCATGTTAGGATTAAGTAGGGTTTCTACCTCTTAGGATTTGTGTAGTTTCAACCTCTTTTTTTATGGAGTTTTTGAAAATTGATGTTAGAACCATATATTTCCTAAAATTTGGCTTCCATCATTCTAGTCATTATATGTATAGTGTGTTTTTCATCACTTTTTAAGTAATAGAATTTAATTTTTGTTGTATCTTTATATTACTTCTCTATGTGAATGTTTTTTGCATTTTGTTGTCAACATTACTTATTATTAGGTAGGGTATATAAGAGGACCTTTATTTCACAGACAAAAAGTCTCATATACCAATTTAAATTAAATTATTATTATTATTATTATTTCCATTTAATTTATCATTTACCTTTATTTTAAATGTATTTCATATAATTTTTATAATTCTTTATTTTAAATTGTACTTATTATTATTTTTATATATACACTTTTCTTCAATTATTTATATTTATTATTCTTAAATATATGAATTTTTATTATTCTTCTTTAAATTGATATATCTAATATATACTTGCTTATTCTCTTAATCGTATAGATGAATATGCTTTTGGTATTCTTTTGCATATTTGTTATTTACTTATTTGTTGTTTTTAAATTAAAGTATTTGTCTTACGTGTATCTTCACATGCCTAGAAAGTTCTTTTAAGTATTACTCTTATTTGATTGTCCTCACTCTTGAATATATCTTACTCTTGTGTGATTGTCCTCACTCTTAGATGTAAATGTCTCTTTATGTTTATTTGTTTATTCCTTCACTTATATATAAGTCAAGTACCTTTAGCTCTTACTTTTATGTGATTGTACTCATTTTTTTATTTATTTTTAATGTGTGGCGGAATCGACACTTACTCCCGTTACTTATTAAATAATTTTTATTGTAATTTTAAATTTTAATATATTTATTTATTTATTAATTTATTTTAATTTTTTATTTTATATGAAAATAATTTTATTATAGATAATTTAAATAAATTTACTATTAATTTTATATTTGTAGTATTTAGTTTAAATATAATTTTATAAAGTGATAAAACCTATTTTAATTTAATTGTTGATAATAAAGATAATTATCATTAGTTTTTATTTGTGAATGCAAGTTAAAACATTATTTTTATTCAAGAAAAATCATGCCTCTTGAAATGACTTGGTGGTGGTTTATAAGAAGGTAGACTTGCACTCTCCTATTAGATGTCTCTAGATCTTGGACCATTAAGTTGTTCCTTAAAATTAGAGGAATATGAGCTCTTATCCAATTAGAAGCAGTCCTAGGTCTTACTCTAGGACCAAAAGAAGATTTCAACCTAAATATTATTTGCAAGATAGTCATTGTCCCTTTATAATTGATGAGGCTACCTTTAATAGAGTCATGGGCTTTCTAGTAATATCTAACCCAATAATTAAATACTAAAAGGAAGAAACCAAAAAAAACCGTACAAAATAACAACCAATAATACAACTTATTTAAAATATCACATTTTTAAAATTTTACTCAATCATCAAAAACTATGGATCCTTACTCATTACACAACATCACAACACATGTTTTCACCTTAAAAAAACGTGTTTTCACCTTAAAAAAAAATATAGATAGTTCATTATGTAGTGACATGTGATGTCATTCTAATAGCCTCTAGCCTGGTCCTTAAATGCTAAAGAGAAGAATCCAAAAATGACCCAACAAAATAACATCCAAGCAATACAACTCACATTAAAAATACCACATTTTATTTTTAAAACCTTAAATCAATAATGAGAAACTACGAATCCTTAACTGATTACGCAACATCACAATGCGTAAGACACAGCATTACAAACATGTATTTTCACCACCAAAAAATAGATAGCTATAGTTCTTTAAAATCTATACATCCAGAAAGTTATAGAGTCTATATTATTACAAACTTTAAAGATTTATAATTACACATTAAGCCTTCTGGACTATGAATTAGGAATCAACAAATATGGAAAAACCATAACGGCGATCTCATTTGTGTTATAGGCTTCCAAAGAAAAAGGGTAGCAGCGATGAAACCCTCTCTCCGCCGGTTGGTTTTAGCACCGATGACATTTCCCGTTCATCTTATCTTGTTTCTACATTTCAAGGCAGTGTGTATGAAGTACATGAAAGTCATTGAAATTAACACATTACCTGTTCTCGTCATAAAACTCAATTTTATTTGAACATATTTTCTATTAATCTTTCGATCCCGCTGTAACCAAATTCACGCAGACTGATCGGCTCGTAGCTGCAGGGGGTCCTGCACGGCAGAAGAGCAAACCGAACGCCTCCGCTTCCAATCCGACTTGCCATTCATAGAATCAGCAAATAAAACCACAGTGGGACACTTGGCGGCCAGGAACACGTGGCGGTTCTACACTTGGCTACCAGCGGGCCACATGCAGGTCGACGACACATGGTGGGGCAAGCCGGACCACATGGCGAGCTGATAGATTGACACTTGGAGGGCCGGGCTGACAGGAGAACACATAGCTGCCTGCCACATGGCGGACCGACAGAGGGACACATGGAAGGCAACAGCGTGACACATGGCCGGCCAGACAAGGATACACATGGCGGACCTGACAATTGGCGGGCTGACACATGGCGACCTTGATGGCTGGCCAGCAGGGAAATATGTGGCGAGACGACAGGGTAACACATGGCGGATCGAAAGGGGACACATGGCGGCCTTGACACCTGGCCGGCCGACAGGGAACACATGGCATCCTTGACACCTGGCTCACCCACAGGGGACACATGGCGCCCTCGACACCTGGCTGACCGACAGATGGCGGCCTTGACACCTGGAAGGCCGACACATGGCAGCCGTGAAACCTGGTGGGCCGACACATGGAAGTCGTGACACCTGGCAGGCCGACAGGGGACACATGGAGGCCTTGACACCTGGAGGGCCAACACATGGCAGCCGTGACACCTGGCAGGCCGACAGGGGAACACATGGCGAGCCGACATGGGGACACGTGGCAACCGTGACACCTGCTGAGCCGACAG
This sequence comes from Picea engelmannii, assembly GCA_009831015.1. Lineage (NCBI taxonomy): Eukaryota > Viridiplantae > Streptophyta > Pinopsida > Pinales > Pinaceae > Picea > Picea engelmannii. The sequence goes on along the minus strand of ML778386.1, from coordinate 766,880 downwards.
TGGGACACATGGCGGGCGTGACTCTTGGCGGGCTTTGAATGTACCAGTTGGCCGTCGCTGAACGTGCCACTTGACATGGACCACTTGTGGAGCTCAAAATAGCGAGGTGGCAGGTTTTCACGCAACCACTTAGCGAGCTGCAAAGCAGCCAGTTTGCGGGCTCTCATGCAGCACTTTGTGGGCACTTGGGCCACTTGGCGGGCTCTCAAAGCAATCACTTGGCATTTGTCGCCACATGGCGGGCCCCCAATGGCGGGCCTTCACTAGGGCCAGCGATCGACGCTCACCAGGGAATCGGGATCATAAGCCAAGCTTTCATTCACGGTTAACGGAGAGAACTGAACTCGAAATCAGGGTGGGGACTGGGGAGACTAGTCATTACGTACCTATTCAGCCACACCGCTGGAAAGGATGCAGCACTTCCTTGCCCAAAGGAGGCAGACGCGGGTTGAGGTCACTTCCGTCCAAAACATCTATTGGTAAGACGAGACCATTCATTAGCGGACGCAGGTTCACGATAACCTATTAATGCTATTGCCAGATTGGAACACTACCATTCAATAAAAAAATTGTCCACATTCCGAATTTACAGATATGATAATTGAACGTAGATCTGAACCACAGCCGAAACTTATCGAGAGTGAACTTACATTACAAACTCATGTAATTCAGTCAATCTTGTGCAGGACGTGTGGATTTTAAATTCACAGAGAAGCTTTGTGCCAAATGGTTCCACTTGCAATTTCGGCAATAAACAAAGTCCTCCGTCTCCGACGTTTCTTTCACACCATTAATCTCTTCACATAGATCATGAGCGGCCAAGCTTCTGTGAGGGGAACACGGGCACAAGTCGCACAACACAGGAAGGATTCTGGCCAGGCTCATGGAATTCGAAGTCGACTAGCGAAGAGCCGAATCGGCTTTAAACGCGAGGGAAGCCATCTCCAAAGGCGAGATCAGCGAGTGGAGTTTATGCATGGGGAGAAGGAAATAGAGATGCCCCAATTCTAGATCTTAGTCCGTTGAAAGCGCTGAGATTCGCCGCCCGGCTTCTAAGGCTGTGGAATGACAGACAAAAAGTTGTGGATTGTCGAGCATCAGCTCTGCGGCTTTCATCGGCTTCTCAAATTCTTCGACGCAGTCATACATCGCTATGACTTTCACTACATTGGACCGAACTTTGGATAAAACGCAGGAAATGTAATTGCCCATAATCCCTGTCCTTTTCCTCTGATTCTGGTTAATGCTAATCTGTTCCTTTTAGTAAATTAGTATCTAATAATATTGATTATGACTTTAAATAAATTAGTTTTATACATCTTGGATATGGAAATATCTTTCTTGGATTTTTTTATAATTAATTTTTAATGTTTTTACTAAATTAATTAGATATCTAATAATATTAATTATTTGTTATAAATAAATTTAATCATTAAAAACTAAATATTATTTTTAATTAAAATTAAGATTTATATTAAAAATTAATTATTCTTTAAAATATTATAATTAAAAACTAAAAACTAAATCATTATAATTAAAAAATAATAATATAATTAAATAATATTTTAGTGCATTGTTTTTAGTATTTCCTAATAACTCCGATATATATTAAGATTTAGTCTATGTAACTAATAATTCATATATATTAAGATTTGGTCTAAAAAGTAATTGAGTGCATATAGGTTTGTTGAGCGTAATGATTAAAATAATGTTTATTTATCAAAATATTACGATGAGCCAAATAATATTTTTAGTGCACCCCTTTTTATTGCACTTAATATTTTAAATTACTCACTCATTAAGATTTAGCTGAAAGATAATTTACTTGTTATATATATGGTATGACATTGTGGATTGGAATTCACTCATTAAGATTTAGTTGAAAGATAATTTACTTGTTATATATATGGTATGACATTGTGGGTTGGAAAATACATTTTTTATATATGTGGTATGGTATATGTGGTATGTAAATTTTACATTGTTAATATAATATAGTTTAATAATAATAATAATAATAATATTTTTTAATATATTAAGATTTGGTGTTGCAATGAGGGATGGTTAGGAAGATTTTGAGAACTATATATATCGTGTTATTGATTCTTTTTTGCTTAAAATATTTAGGAACTATTTCATTGTAACATTTTTCTTTTTTTGTTGTTTCTTGTGTTTGGGTACTCACAATTCCTCTTTTTGGGCCAGATCCTCAAAAATCCCCATGGCTTCATAAACAATTTATCTTTGTCTTTGTGGATCAGGGTACATACCTTTCTCTTTCCTCCCAAGTTTTTGATAGGGGTTCTCTGCAAGAATGCATCTTCCCCCTTCTTCACTCCAATCATGGTAACCACATGTAAATTCTCGAAGTTTCATGCTTGATGCTTTGGTATGCTTTGTAGAAAGTGAAAATTATTTTTGTGCATGATTCCTCTCTAGCATTATTGGGCAATCCTCCAAAGAAAATGGCCTCCTACACCACACTTAGTGCAAAATTCCATCTCAGTTCTATCCTTTAAAGGGTGATATGGAATTAAATGATCTTCCTTGTAGCAAACAAAGAAATACTTCCCCACATATCCTCGACCACCATGTCAAACCCCCGACCTCCATAACAACCTCTTGTGCAGTAGCCTCCATCACCTCTTGCTTGATAACCTCCTCCATGTGGGGCCTAATTTGGATCTGCATTTTGGACATGGTATATAGTCTGGTAGTTCAGTTTGTTCCTACCATTGTGTTCGAATTTAGATTTACTATGCGTGGGTTATTCACAGATGGCGCACCGTTGATGTTTAGCATTCTTCACATTGTGTGGGAAATCTTGTGTAGAGTAGTTCATCATGCATTCACAAATGTCACAAAAATATGCAGTGTGTACTGTTCTGAAATCCTACTATCTGTCAGTCGACTCTCTATAATTGCAGTTGTCTTTTGTATGACCCTCATTCATATAGATTATGCACCATAGGTCTGATCTTCTTATTGCAAGGTCTCAAATTGATATTTGCATCATTTCTAGTTTTTTCTCCAACCTTTTATCATTCGACAAAGTAACCCAGTTGTCATTAGACTCGATTTGTTGCGCTTTCTTTAGTGCCTCTTCACAAATTTGATCTTGTGCATCCTCAATGGTGCTCTAGTTATTTGGAGCAAGCTAACAATGAACCATTGCACAAGAAATTGATTCTCAATTTTGTAGGTGATTTGGCTAAGAAGATCCTGAAATATTCCATCATAATCTATGACTGACTCACCTGACATTTGTTTGATCTCCTTGAGTTTTTGTGACACAAAATGCTTGATATCTTGGGTTTTAAAGAATTATAAAAATCCTTGCTTAATATCATATTTATTTCTATTATGTCTTTCTATAAAATTAATGAACCAGGTAAAATCTCTTCTTCTTAACACACCCGCAAATTGTGTCATCTGCTTTGTCTTGGCCACTTGGTGACTAGTGAAGGGGCCAGTTGGCTACTAGTGATGGGGCAACTGGCAGTTGTTGATGGGGACACATGATGTTTTATAAGAGATGACTACTAATAGGCGTAACAAAGATGTGATATTTACAACCCCTCATGTTGTCAATGATGCTAATTATTCTTATTATTTTTTCACTCCTTATTATAGTCCAAAATGTCACCACTGTGCATTTTTTTATCATTTCCCATCCATATACACACTTGCAAATCACTTTTGCTAAGTTTCCTTCTTAAAAACTCCATTTTTCAAAGTGCATGCACCCTGATATACATGCAGCACGCGTACATACACTAGATGATACATACACAACCCTCGTATACTCACAAAAGTTGAAAAAAAATAAAAATTATGCGCTTCCCGATAGGGTTTACAAGCTATTTTGTGTTGCATAACCATTCTTACCTCTTGTAGCCCTTCTCACAACCGAATAACCATCTAATGTCCATATAAAAAGGGCCATAAGGGAGGTCATTTGATATACTTTTGAAGAAGAAAAGAAACTATGTCCAAATTTCTCCTACTTTCTCTTTGAGATTATGCATCTAGTTCTAAGTATCCATCCTCAGCAATCTTGTTCGTTCATCCTATTTATGCAATCCAACAAAGCCATTAGTTTTTCATGTTGACTGTGAGGATTCGCTAGTGATTGTGGAATTAATGCAATTGGAGTCTTATTGGAGGAACCCAAGCGAGGTTCGTAGAGTGGTGTCAACCTTAAAGGTTCTGATTGTAATATTCCTTATATGTTATCAATAAAAGAGAGTTTTCCTTTCCCAATTCATCTTTCTATGTTGTTGTGAATAATTTTGAATGTTTATAGCTTATTTCATGAGAATTAGTACATGTTTATGCTAATAATGATTGCATATATGTTGTTGTAGATTTCTTTCTGAGTTGTTTCTAGTCAGCTTTGGGAGGAGACCTGCAATCCAGGAGAAAATAGCGGAAAAATGGGATCTACTACGAATGAAAGGATTCAAGGTGTCATTATTCATATTTTTCATGTTTCCCTTGTTTAAAAGCAATCATTAGGGTTTGTGACATTGGGTAAGAATAGGTTAGTTTCTATCTTTTAAGGAGTCATCACTCTACCTAGCCATTAGACCATGACTAGAAGGATTTTATCATTTTTCCCCAAAGCACTCCTTCCAACGATAGAAGTTTTAAGATCATAGATATATAGGATACTTGGCAGGCCCTTATGGTGCCACATGGATACCTTTCTTCTCCTTTCTTCCTTTCTTCTTTTTCTTCTAGCTCCTCTTGTCCTTAGATATTTATCTATAGTACATTTCATCATCAGAGAAGGTCCCTGAGATCGGGGTCAAGGGTTCTTCATGCCTCGAAGTTGATCTCACTCTCTACCTTATTGCAGTTTAATTTATGCATTTTTCCTTTTATAGAAGACCTTTTGGTACTCTCGCATTCTATTGACATCATTATACTCAAAAGTCCCTTTGACCTTCTTTTGTGTCATTAGTCGGACATTAATAAAATTATCTTATCTTATCTTATATCCCAGTTGCAGTGGTGGATATTTATGGGTCCACTTGGATGGCCTTGCTTGTGCCACATGGGAGACTGTAAGCCATTTGGTGGGCCCTAATTGTGGCTTATGTATGTGGCCACTTGGAAACTCTTAATTGTTCCATGTAATAGGATGACCTAAGTCAATCGACACCATGGAAGACATTCTATTGGGACACTTGGCAACGATTCTTTAACCCACTTGGATTTCCTTACAAGATCATGTGGAAATGGCTTGTCGGCCCCATTATTTGCACTCCCAGCATGTCGATCTGTCCTATAAGACTCGTCATCTTGGTGATTCCTACTATATTCACATTCATCCATTTTTTTGTGATGCAATAAGAAGGATTCGAGCATTAATGTTCCCATTGTTTTTATCCATGCCACTTAAATAGTGGTTATAATTTCCACATGGGGAAATGACAACTTTTGAAATATGTCATCTCCATGTGATGTATGTCAAAGAGTGGGGAACCCATATAGAAGGGATGAAATTCCTTTAAATCCACAGGTTACCTTTCAAGCATTTGATAAATGGGCCATATACTTTGTGGGGCCAATTAACCCACAAGAAAGAAGATCATGGGCAAGGTACATAATCACTGCGATGGAGTACTTAACAAGATGGGTAGAAGCAACACCAGTTCTAGATTGCACTACGGAGACTGCTGCGTGATTTCTATTTGAGAATGAAGTCACACGATTTGGACGTTTGCACATATTAATCAGTGATCAAGGAACACGCTTCCTAAATAATACAACTGTAGCATTGACTGAGGAGTTTCAAATTCATCATCTCAAGAGTACCCCATATCATCCTTGTTGGATTTACTTCACACACACCTAGGATTTATTTTTCCTAAGGTTATTCCTTGTTTATTAGTCATAATTAGTCATTATCTAGTCTCCTATATTTTAGGGGAGAATATTCCACCTGGAGAATATTCTCTTTCAGTTGACACTTCAATTTGACTAGTTGATTTGAGTTTAGATGTCGCATTGGTTTTGTCACCATGCAACATTGGGATCACACCAACTCACTACTCTTTGTTCAGTCAGTTAACTAAAGACTAGTTGACTAGTTAACTCAGCTAGGTGGCAGTTCACTCCCGTAACTGCCTGAGAGATTAGACTAGGTGGCAGTTTACTCTTGTAACTGCTGGTGTGTGTCCAGATCAATCTAGACCACCACTATGGCTCATTAGTTACTCATGTATCTTATATCTATTGTAAATTATTCACTCTTTGAGTGTGGAATACGATT
>ML778386.1:749190-760560 GCA_009831015.1 Picea engelmannii | reverse complement strand
TTAGTTAGATCTATTTTGTGTAGGTTCAACACATTTACATGGTATCAGAGCTGACGGACTGCTAAGCCAAAGATGCACCAAAATATTTTGCAGGTACAAAAGATTGAAGACAATAAAAAGATGGATTATTCGCCGAAAATACTTCTCACGCCTCATAACTATTTGGAATGGAAGCCAAAAAATATTCTTATGCTCAGATGCAGAGGCTTGTACCAAATACCTATGGCAATGGAAGTAGAGCCTGAGTCCGTCGATGAGAAAAATGACTTTCTCAATAGACAAGATATGGCCATAGGATGTATGCTCTATTTTATTTCTCCCGAAATTCTCCATCAAGTATATGATGACTCACAAGAATTCACTCCAAATGATTTATGGAGCATATTGGAGGTTTTATTTGGGAATAAGGAAGAATTTATGCAAAATGTTTCCAAGATAGAGAATGTACAAAAGCCACTGGAAGATAAATCATCTCAGTTTGAAGAGCCTTCTACACAAGTATCTACAAAAAATTATATTCCATTAATTGAAGATGATGTCTACTCCATTTCAGATTTGTTTTCTGAAATTCATGTGGAAAATATATGGCATGCATCTCATGAGTCACATGCAGACACTTTTGCATGCACCATGCATGCATCTCAGGAGTCAAAAAGGGATCCACGCACATCAGATGCCATTCTAATATTTTCTGAGAAAAATTTGCAGAAACAAATTGGATATTTGAATTCCTCTCGGGAAAATATCCAATTTGAAAAAACAAATCGTCTGAAACAGAGTCCGGAAAGTGAAGTTATGATTGTTTTAAAATCAACAAAATTTCATCATTTTTTCTGGAAACGACCGCACGGTTTTCAAAATTTGATCCAAAATTTATTTGGATATTATTCATTACAAGAAGATAAAGTGGATATGTGTGGAAATATCAATGATGCATATACTTCATCAGATCCGTAAAGACATCTACATCTTCAACAAAATCTTCAAAGAGCACAAACTTGCACAGTTGCGAGGTCTTCTTGGAGTGAAGGACATGGTTGCTTAGCAACTGCCTTTTGTTCCTTATCATTTTTTATTTTATGCATTGTAATTTGAGGGGGGGGTTTATTCCCATGAGGTTTTCCCTCTTTCCTCGTTTAGTTCAGTGTATCTTTTGTATTTGGGTACCTAACATGGCCTCGTAGCTGGGACTCATTCTTTATTTTCACCATAGTGATGTTTAGGGGGGGTGTTGGAGTTACTTCACACACACCTAGGATTTATTTTTCCTAAGTTTATTCCTTGTTTATTAGTCATAATTAGTCATTATCTAGTCTCCTATATGTTAGGGGAGAATATTCCACCTGGAGAATATTCTCTTTCAATTGACACTTCAGTTTAACTAGTTGAGTTGAGTTTAGATGTTGCATTGGTTTTGTCACCATGCAACATTGGGATCATCACCAACTCACTACTCTTTGTTCAGTCAGTTAATTGAAGACTAGTTGACTAGTTAACTCAACTAGGTGGCAGTTCATTCCCGTAACTACCTGAGAGACTAGACTAGGTGGCAGTTTACTCTTGTAACTACTGGTGTGTGTCTAGATCAATCTAGACCACCACTATGGATCATTAGTTACTCATGTATCCTATATCTATTGTAAATTATTCACTCTTTGAGTGTGGAATATGGTTAATGAGAATTCTTTCATTATTTCTCTCCTTCTTCTTCTTTTTCCAATTCTCTCTGCAAATGTGTGTATCATTGTTTAGCTAGATATTTTATGTGCAGGTTCAACACACTTACAATCCTCAGACCAATTGAACAGTGGAATATTTCAAAAAAATACTGGAGAATGCTTTGATAAAGATCTGCAATGTAGGGAGAGATGATTGGGACTAAAGATTTCCTACAATTTTATGGGATTATAGGACTACAAGTAAAAATTTGATAAGGAAGGCACCTTCCAGGTTGGTCTATGGGAAAGAAGCAGTGATTCCAATGGAGTTTATTTTACCTAGCCTATCTGTTGCATCGATCACTAATATTTCGGACTTGTGTGAAATAGAGGAGAGGTTGTCACTTTTGGTACAACTTGAGGAAGATTGGTTTGTCACAGGTTTCCACTAACAAGTTCAAAATGAAAGAGAGAAGGCATGTCATGATAGAGACATTAAACAAAAAAAGTTTCAAATAGGAGACTTGGTATTAATCTATGACAGTAAGTTTATGCAACATCCACAGAAGTTTTGAATGCATTGATTAGGACCCTATGTGATTCTGCATGTGATAGAAGCAGTTGTTATGTAGTTGGAAACCTTGAATGGAGAAGTCCTTGGTGGAATGGTGAATTTAAGTCGGTTGAAACTCTATAGAGATGGATGACAGTATGCGCAGTAATCTGGGATGTGCCAGAACACATGTATCATAGTAATTGTACTATAGTAGGAAGGTAAAAAAAAAAAACATATAAAAAGTATAAAAATGAATAAAAAGTAGATATAGAAAAAAGAAAAATATGACGTAGTACAAAGGCATAATAAATTGTGCAAAAGGAATGATTATCACGCTATCAAGATGAAATTGTGCCAATTAAGACATTAATACACATAAGAAAAACATTGTGAAGAAGCAACCATAGAAGCAAGAAAAATTGTGTAGTATGGTACTGACAGGACCGTTACAAAGAATTAAAGCAAGGAAACGATGGCTATAAAGTGGTAATGATAGGTCATAAAGACACCATATAATTTTAAATGGTAAAAGCTGTCGGAAATCTCGACAGATTGGAAGTACGAGGAAAAAACCACATGATAGATTTGGTAATAAAGCCACATTTATTTAACAATTCATCAACCCTGTTGGTGGATTGGACAAAGTAGTTAAGTCATGAAGAGACATGAACAGTTGGCAAGGAGGCACAAAATCAGTTGAGGGTCACCAAGCGGGAGTCAATATTACTACAAGTTGCATGCAAGTGAGAGTGAACCAGAGTGAACCAGATATAACTCATAGCCAAAGTAGTTATCAAGGGTTAGAGGTTTTGTTTTTACAACAATGGCACCACTGAAAGAACTTGTTCATGTACCGAAGAAGGCCCACAAAAATGAATCACCAGTAGAACCAGAGGTACTGGAGGTTGAGGAGATTCCGGGAGAAACATCATCCTTGGAGCCAAGGTTCCCTCGGGATTACATTCCTCCAAGAAAAGACAATGCCCCACTAGCGATAGTGTCAAAGAAAGTTACCCATACATTGTTGACACTCAACATACTAGAAGGGGTCATCATTGACGAAGATATGTTGGGGAAGGTACCACAACTAAAATATGCAGACCATGAAATTATAGACATTGAGAAGTTCCCCGAACTTGCACCCCCCTAGTATCTGGAGCTGAAAGTAGACCCAGCCACAAACTAAAGCGTACATGTGCCTTAGGTATGAGCCAGAGGATTGAAGCAAGCAGACTTTCTCAACCTGTTCGACATCCCACACTTCGGATGGAGCAATGAAGTAAATGGATGTGTTAAGTTACTCTTATCTTGCATGCATGGAGGATATCTTTGGATGGATACGACAATATCGATATAAAAATACTTAATTGCAAGAATCACATGTTTACCAACACAGAGGGAAGACCCCACTTCGATGTTTGTCGACAGAAAGACAAACAGGGCCTTTTCAAAGTCCATGAAACACAAATTTCACACAGTTAGAGGGGTGTGTGGCCTAGATGTGCCAAGAATACGTGACCCAACTATCATATTTGCAACACAAGCATTAGCATTCAAAATTATATGGAAATGAAGGAAGGACCAAGTGCTAGCAGGGGTGATAGCAGCGACAGAAAAGTGTGTGGAAGGGACTTTAATGAGTTGGGTGCCCTTCCTGTTAAACCAGTTTCTTATTTATTGTGTCGACACATGGGATAGAGGTATCGAGTTCCATTATCCATGGATTCTAATTTTGTTGGCATTCTCAGCATGGGAAAAGATGGAGGACATGCAATTTCTAGGCCTTAGAGGGAAGCCATTATTAGAAACAAAATACTAGAACTTATGGTATACAACAAACAAACAACGAAAAATAGACAATAACAGGGATTTTTTTCTCTATGTTGAAAGGATCTAGCATTGCATTAGAAATACACCGTGCATACCACCGCAATTAGTGGAAGCATACACATCGTTTGTGCAGTTTCGGGTAGACCGACATCACATATATGTCTAGACAAAAAAAGACCCAAGAGAGGAGTGGGTCCATAAGAAATACAAATTCACTGATGAAGATATCCAGTTAATCATGCAGGATTGGGACCCATATTGGAAGATCCCTGCAGGTGACATTGAGACAATGCAAACTGGTAATGAAGAGGAAAAACCTTGCAACAATACAAGTGATTATCAGGAACATGGTTAAGGAAATGGAACAAGAGATGCATCAGAGACTACACCAACAACAAAACCAACACAACAAATAGCACCCGAGATAAGAAAGAAAAGAAAGGATAAGGAAAAGGGTCCAATATGAGGTGTGTGCAAGAAGGCGAAAGCACACAAGGAACCGATCATGTATACAATCAACGATGATGACATGGATAAAATAGGGTACGAAGTAAAGGATTACATCGAGGACGTAGTTTAGAAACTGACCTAACAGCATGAAGAAATCGATAAGAAGATGTTAGAGTAGTTAACTGAATTACAACAACGACTAGAGATAGTAACTCTCGTAGCAGAAAGGAGATCCACGGAAGGACAACAAACATGCATGAAGGGGGGAGTATAAGCTACCACTTCTCACTTCTCACAAATGGCAGAAGGACGCAGAGTGATAAAAATCTCAGCAAATACAATCAGGTTCCCCGCACCCGAGCTGCAGGAACACGTACAACGACTAGGTCACTTAGACTTAGTCGTCTCACATATGCCCAAAATATTGTTACAAAGATTGCAAATGGGTATCATGTAGTAATTACGACTCTGAGAAGACAGTGCATCTCGAGAATGGATAAAAGTTGCAGAGGAAAATACAAAACTACAGAAAGAATACACAACTGCTCTCCAAGAAAAGAGCACATTCAAGCAGAAAGTTGAAATCATCTTGAAGGAAAAGTGTGAGGCCGACGGAAATGTTGAGAGAGAAATAAAAGAGAAGGATGAAGCTGATAAAATGACGCATCACATACAAATGACTGTCTAAAATTTGTACAAAGAAATACCAGAGGCACCAATGATAGTAGAGGCTACTATGGAAGAGAAAGTATTGAAAATTGGCGAAGTCATCAAAGGATTTTGATCAAAGATTGAGGACCTACAGTTGTGGAGTGCACCGGGAACACCACCGAAGGAGCGAGCATGAAGAGAAAGAACAACGATGACATTTGTAGCCAACATTAAGAAAGTGGAGGAAGAATGCACAAAATTCTGCGAGGAAAGCATGCAAATGTGGACAGACCTGGTAGAAGATCCACAAATGAAAGACATGGAGGAAAAAATAAGGGAAGTGCAGGGAAATTCCTAGAAATCTTCTGAGAGCATGAAAACCCTTCCATCGACTGAACTAATGATGACCATTTTGGCACAGAGGAAATCATACATGGAAGTTGAAAACTTATGGGATCAACAGAAGATCCTCCAACATCGTTTATGACTGTTGCAATAAGAAGAATTGAGGGTGATAGGAGAGTTGGCCACTGCACAAGAAAAGGTTAAACAAGCAACACATGAAACAAAAGAAAAAAATACATCCTTGACTGCATAGGGGGTCTAAGAGATTATGAAAACTAAGGAAAAAATAACAAAGAAAGTTGCAGAAGCTAAGGAAGCCTCCCAAAAGTTCATCCAAGGATGAGGAGCGTGCAACAGGCCTAAGTGGCCCAGGACGAGCCAGAGGTGACTTTGGGGGCCTGTTGGACATGAATTTTGGAAATAATATTCATGAAAATCCTAAGTATAGAAGATGTGCACATAAGAAGAAGGAAGACTCAAGAGTGTGCAATTGAGGCACAACTAGGAGTATAATGTGTAGAGAGAAGAATAAAGCAGATAGAAGAATAAAGTAGAGAAAAGAATAAAGTAGAGGAATAGAGAAAAGACTAAAGGAGAGGAATCAAACAAAAGAATAAAAGAAAGAATAATGCAAGAGAAGAAAGCGGAAGAAAAGGAAGGATGACAACCTGACGTGATAAAGATACAAGGATGTGAAAAAGCAGGAAGAACTACAATAAGAATGCAAAAGCATCATGCAGAAGGAAAAGTAGGTGAAAGCAACCTGAAAAACAAGTCAACTTGAGTTATTATGTATCCTAATAGGGTTTTGGGATGAACAAAGTATAGTTTTAAGCCCTAGAATTTATGTATAAATATGTAAAGGGTTGGGAGAATAGGGGTTCCTCGTTGTTAGTTGTTCCTATCTTTTAGTTATTTTGTTCTGGTTGAGAAAGGGAGCGATAAAATGAGTTGCAGAATTCACTATTAATTCTATGTTTGGGTGTTGAGGAGATGTTGTAGACAAAGAGAGTGGCTTTCACTATAGAGAGACTAAGATAGATGAAGGAAAAGATAGCATGATGTATCCTTGTAAGAATAGTGTGCAAGACTGAGACAATTACCGAAAGCATAATAAGGAAGTCAATCATTGTGGACATAGTCCAAAGTTGGGTGAACCACGTTAAACTACCGTGTTTATTTGTCTTTTATGTGATTGATTGATCATGGATACGTTCTTGATGCATATTAGACTAGATTTATTTTTTGTTTGATCATTGCTCAATAGTATGAATGTTACAGTAATTGGTTCCTCCTGTAATATGAAGTATAATGATAATAAATAAATGAATTCACTAAGTAAACTAAGGAGAGAAAATACAAAACAACGCACAAAATAGATAATTAAGAATGACAAAGATGATCACCTCTTGTTCCCTCACTACTGCAGAAAATCGATTCTCGTAGCCCCAGTAGATACCTTGGATGAGACTTCATTTGCATGTAGGTGATGTTGAAAGGGTCGGTGTATGAATGTTTTTTTGGTCAATATAACTCAAACCTATGGTTTTACAACCGTGCGTAGCACCAACAACAACAAAAAGTAGTTAGGATTCTAACATTGTAAGCTCTTGAGCAATTTTTTTTCACCTATCAGATAATTTCTTAGGTACGTGGGGAGATTATTGTTTCAAAGAAGAATCCATAACCCAATAGAAGAAGGAACTTGTTCTATAGTTATCAATAAATCACAAGGCTATGTTGCCCCTGTTGGAGTCGATGTTAGTACTATATTTGATCCTATCATTGATATGTATAGTGGTTGAGGTTGTAAAGACAAAATTGGGAAAAATAGAGGCAGAAGGAGAGCTTACAGATCTCCTGGACCAAAAGATCTAGTAGAACTTCAAATTCCCTAGAGAAATCAACAGAAAAAACATGCCCTAAGGGCCCAAGGCTAGTATTTAAGTTCCTAGGAACTTGTCGGGAGCTAAAACAAGGCTACTTACACCCTTGAAAGGATTAAGCCCTTTTCGTACAAAGGCTACATCATGGAACCACAACCTAAGAATAGAGTGCTAGAAAATATGTGAGTCCAATCATGCAATGGTTACAAGTGATCCTGATCTGCGACAAACAATCAATGTCGCATTAGAAATTAGCATGAGAGATAACATGCATATGGGGTGTGACGATGGTTTTAGGAGCCACGTGTTGAGAGTTGAGTGGTTTTTCTTGACAAGAGAATGGAGGATAAAATGGATCCTTTTGGGTCATGACAGTGGTATTTTGATTTTTCCTAACCACCTATCTGCCCACTCAGCACACACTTGTCCACCTATTTAGCGACACATGGAATTGATGCAAAATTCCACCTAGCATGCCCAGAAGATCAACAAAATCATAGCATGCCAACATGGCACTCATCAAAACCATTTCAGGATTTACACATATACATAGAAATCCAACTTGGGACTCTAATCAGTATATCAAAATCAACTACACATAGGTCAATCCCCGAGCCACATTAGCATTAACATGGACCAGTATGAATATGCCACGTGTCTGAAATACCATGATGATATTAGCATGACATCACTCAAATTTTTTCTCCTCCGACCAAACTTTCAAAAGAATTAGGCCATTGGGAAGGTGACACGTGTTCATAAAAAGCCACGAGGAATAATATTTCAAGATGGTGAAGGATATAGTGACGACCCACCAAATCAATTAGAAATTATACAACACATAACATGAAATTTTCCTCATGTTTCAGTCCTTTCACCCATCATCATATTGTTATTTGTAGTTGATAGATGGAAATGATCATTTCCCACACATGCACGCAAATGTAAGCCACATATTTTGGAATATTACACCGATTGTAGTGAATCACCTTTCCCCATCAATTGTCTCCACAAGCACATGTCGATTTATTATAAGAGAAAGCCAAAGGTTCATAAGAAACCAATATGTGAGTAATTTTCTTTCTAAAGGTGAGTTAATCATATGCCAAGTGTCACTCATGATCATCCATCTTGGCTACAGATGTCAGAAGAGTGTGTTCTACATTTCATGAAGGAGAAAATTGTGTTTTATGGTATCATTACCCCATATCTGAGAATCGAAATACATTCGTCAATCTAACCTAAGGTGTAGTTGTATCAATTGACCAGCTCTCTACAAAATATTGAGACAGATGATTCAAAGATATGATCAATGGTACTTTGCATTGATGAGTGGTGGTGGCTGAGAGGAAACGGTTATATGTCCTTACAACCAACCGACGACCTCTACTATCAGAGGTCAAGTAGTTCTAGCACATCATTCAACAATTGAGCCACTTAGAGGAATTTAGGAATAATCTCAATTGGATGAAGAGAACACACCCAACAACAACATCAACGAGTCATCTTTGGTGGTAAAAAGTCATTTTTACCTAGTAAAAATCGGTTAGAAATCAGTTAGAAAACCAAAGGCGGTATCAAGATTCTAACAAGTTGTATTTATTTTCAAGAAGAAGTATTGTTCTAAATGAATGGTTTTCTCGTGAACAAGGATGTCTATAAAGAAAGATAAGGAGCTCATTTTTAGGGTCGAGACTTTGGGGAATTCGAGAGTTTCTTATAACCTGAGTTGTTTGATCACAATCCTTAAGCACAATTAGATAATTAAGGTTGCAAGCTTCATGTGATTCATCCCCTGCATTATTTGTCAGTATATCATTCCTCTTTGTTTGCATGTGCTCTTGTAAAATCCACCCCTCTCATTTGGGATTCTTGTATCAGATCCTTATTAATAAAAGCTCAAGCAACAAGTTATATGACATGTTCAATGTTATTGTCTGTTGTATTCTTATGATATTGAAGTGATTTCCTCTCAACTAATGAAAACTTCTTGCCATTTCTTCATATATTTAATGATATGTAGAGGGTACCTCCATGTATTTGAATATGTTTAACTATTTTATGGATTTTTTAACATTTTGTTATATGTGTTAGAACTATTGAATTCTCAATTGATCAACTGTTATTCTATTGGAATAAGATATAAGATCCATTCTCTGCAATGTCTTATACTCTTATCCTATATTTCTTCTAATTCACCATTTCCCACTCTTAAAACTAAATTTTCTAAAACACTTGTGGAAAAGTGCCTCCTGGAGCTAAATTTTTTTAATATCTAGACTGATATTTTTTTAGGTTCGAGAGTCTTATTAGAGAGAGAAAAAAACTTACCCAATTTTGCATAATTTTATTTGAGTGCAAGCATGTCTTTAAGGCTCACCATGAGTCTATCCCCCAGGGTGACTCGGCGTCATTTCGTTGACATCCTGGAACATCTCAAGGGATAACACATACAATTACTCAATCATCTTTTTCTTATGCCCTACAAGGTTGTCTACATAAAAGAGATCCAATTGATGGTGTAATATAATTGACCTATGTTGTTTGCTGGAAGATGAAATGTTACGGCTGGTAGGGTAAAGAAGTTGTCCATTTTTACCAAACATATGCTTGCGGTATTTTTCTTATAATAAGATCTTCAGAAATTTTGGAACTACTGGAATATATTGAACATTTGAACTCAGTCCTAAATCTTGATCATGTGAAATTCAAGGAACAATTATTCAACTACACCTTCATACATAACATAAATCCAATGAGATAAATGAATTACCAATAAAATCTAGATGTACTGCAATCGGTGTGAGAGAACTTGAAGGACTTCCAACGATATGGAATGAGATGGAATCTAAAGAATTGTCGATTTGATATTATAATTCATTTTTTTCCTGCATTTGAGCCAAAATCGTCATCTTGGGAATCATAGAACAATCTAACCTCATAAATAATTTCAAACAAATTTTATAACTCAATGGTGTTATTCATCATATAAATATGAATTGATTCATTTAATTGAGCGAAGCACCAAATAATGACCTCTGTTATTGCCTCCGCAAACCAAAACCTCTTTAAAATTTAAATGTAGATGTTTTCATTTTCATTTTGTAAATTAAATTGTATTATGGTGCGTTATTACTTACACACTGAACCAATGTGTCTCTAACTGTATAGTGCACCGACTGAAGCAAGTTAGAAAAATAACATGTGTTTACTATCAATGCATTCAAATTTATTATGAAAATAAATCGATGTGTTATATGAACACACTGCACTAGTGCACTGCTCACTATATAGTGCACCAAAAATGTAAGTTTCGAAAAATAAAACAACACACGTATTTATCATCAATATGACAAGATATACAACGAAATAATGAGTGAGAAATTCAGTTTTGGTGTTTAAAAGGGAAATGTTGGATTACTGAGAGGGGGGGTGAATCAGTAATAGTGTAATTATAATCCTTTTTCTTCAAATTTTATATCAATGTAGAATTATTATCCAATAATGAGCAGTAATAAATAAACAATCACACACATACATAGTACACCAGTGTTTTACGTGGAAACCCAAATCGGGAGAAAACCACGGAATGATTTTTCTTATATGTCTTGAAGAATTACATTCATTGGAAGCACCAAATTCCTTTGTTTTCCAGCTGCAACTGGAAGGAGGCTCCAACCCCTAGTTTCTCAGGCTACAACCTGAGGGAAGATCCAAGTCCCCAAATCTCTGGCTACAACAAGAAGGAGGCTACAACCCCCAATGTTCTCCGACTACAACCACCTGTCCTTGCCCCGTTCTGCCACCCTAAAGTAGAATTAGAATGATGGAACCACTATGAGATATACCACTGTAAACATGTACCAATAAATCTGAACCATGCATCAACCATGCATCAACCTGTACCTCAACCTGTAATCAACCTGTACCATAAACAAGTGCATCAACCATGCACCAACCTGTAATCAACCTGTACCATAAACAAGTGCATCCA
>ML778386.1:729247-747994 GCA_009831015.1 Picea engelmannii | reverse complement strand
AGCATGGGTTCTCTTACTCCACAAAGCGTCTTCCCGTGAGGGCTTTCACCATAAGGGGACCACTTTGGAGTTCATCCATATTTACTTCTTATCAACCATGACAAAAAAATAATGAGTCATATTTACATCAAACACTATTGGGTACATTACCCAAACCTTTGTTCTACGAGTCTTTCTTCAAGGGTTGACATCAATGACAACCAACCTTAATCAATAGGAAAACCCTATTCATTCTTTTATTTCTTAGCAAAAATTTCGAAAGGAGATTTGTGCAAAAGAGATTTATCAGTAAAGACTTCGGAGTGGGTGGATTTTTTTTGAAGAGACAAATTCGAGGTGGATTACTGTAGATCATGTAGAAATCTATAGAGAAGAAATTCCAGGTATCTGATTTCATTCTATTAATCATATTAATCTTTCCCCTATTTGATTAAAATATTTTTTAGTGCATTCCCAAACAAAAAATAAAGGGTTTAATAGTTACCTTTAGTATTGGAAGCCCTTATTTCCTCACTTCTTTTTTCTCTCTTTCTATATTTCACAAAGAGATTTTTTTTAAGAAAATTGTTTTTATAGGGTTTTTTTGGTTTATATATGGGTGTTTCATATATGTTGCAATGAAACCACTCATTGCATTGGATCCCAAATCATCTTGTCATTGTCAGTTTAAAAAAAAAAATCCTACGTCGTTAATTGTGTGCTCTGTACATAGTAAGAGCACTAATGTGTATTTCTATGTCAATAACACCACTTAATTTAAATTGAAAATAATATCAAAAAAAAAAAAAATCACTCTTGAAAATTCTAAGGGGAAAACAAGGGGAAAACCAAGACATGTTGATAGGGATGTCTAAAAAAGTGTAGAAGAAGATGGAAAAATAAATGAACATATTGTGTTGCAAGAGGATCCATCCCAACTACAATGTGCATATGAGGTATGTAATCATTTATTTATTCTTTTATGTACATCAAATTTAATTATGACATGGAATACTAGTTTTCAATTATTTATTTTGCCAAAAAGAAAAAAAAATAGAACCCATTCAACACATAAGACAGGACGACAAGGAATAAAAGGGTTAATCCCAAAATTTGTGAGTATTTATATTTTCAAACTTTCTTAAGATTTCATGTTTATCATGGTCTTTATATTTAAATAATTAATTTACACGTGTTCATGGATATATTCTAATAGGTGCTAACATTCAAAGAGGATTCAATCCATACATTGATAAACATTGGGTTAAGTATGGGTTGTGATTATATGTTGAAGTATGAAAGTTTAATTGAACAATGATACAGGTAGATATTGGTGGCCGCCCACCTATTCCAAGTGGCTCCTCTTTTTTGTTTTTAGTTCAACACATTCTTTTGTACTTCTTTGTAATTGTGGGTTCTACACTTCTGGGGTTGTATGAATCCCTACACATCTTCCAGGTAGATACTGGTGGTTTCTCACCTAATCCAACTGGCTTATTTTGTATGTTTTCATGTTAGCACATCTTGTTGTACTTCCAGGGCTGTTTTGGAGGCCTAAACAATGTTTTTTTTGCTCACCATAGTCAAACTATAAATGGAGTCAAAGTTTGACAATGT
The DNA here is from genome assembly GCA_009831015.1 of Picea engelmannii. NCBI lineage: Eukaryota > Viridiplantae > Streptophyta > Pinopsida > Pinales > Pinaceae > Picea > Picea engelmannii. Next base: position 746,398 of record ML778386.1, on the reverse strand, counting down.
AATGTGTATTTCTCTTTAAGACCTTTCCAACAGGATATCACGCGCCTAAAATGAAGGTCGTATGCAAAAGTTACACCCCCAGGAAGTTGAGGTACCAACTTACCCATAGGGGCCCACATGACTTTTGGTGTTTCACCTCCTAAGGTTATGTTTTTGGATGTCTATGGTTTTGGCATTCATGAGTAATATCAAAAAGGCCTTTGGAGCCTCATTGTAATCATTTTTCTCAGACGGATGCACTTAGCATCCACATCTCTTCTCAAAGATAGCTACCACCATTCGAGCATGTGTTTTAGTTCTTCAGTTTTACAGTTTCAGCCTATTTTCATTTATTCAATAGAATATATTGTTCACTGGATATCTGTGTTATTCTTCATATCTTTGTTTTTATTGTATTCAGTATGTTAATTAGTTTGTTCCTCTCCTAAATCTGGATCAGTGGTATCAAAAAAGTCCGCTCTTCATTTATTTTTCTTTGTGAATGTCCCCAACAAGATCTAGGTATAATAAGTTGGGACTCAAACCAATCGAGTCATTGCAAGATCGGTCGCGTCGGGCCCGACAAAAACCCATGGGGGACAAAAACAAAGATGATGGAGCAGGAGATCCTATTAAAATGTTGCTCAAGGAAGCCCTCACACGACAAAGGAATGAAGTGATGGACAACTTTGCGCAGATCCTTCGACGAATACCCACAGGAGAAGCATCTTCATCAAGCGTCCATGCAACCCCCTTCTAGGTACAGGTAAATTTTGATATTCCATTATTTGAAGGACTGATACATGTGGATGTTGTAGATAAGTGGTTGAATCTGCTCGAAGGTTATTTTTTGGTCCACAATTTTTGCGATAGGGAAAGCATTACTTTTTCACTCCTCAAGGTCGTCCCCGATGTTAAAGACTGGTGGGATACTTACTCTGAGAAAAGGGTCGTAGAGGAATCTACAATATTTGTAGTGGCCCCTACATGGGATTCCTTCTGGAATGCCATTAAATAACAATACTACCCTGTTGGAAGCTACGAGGATGAGTACACCATATGGACTACCCTGTGTCAAGAAAGGGACCAGACAGTAGCAAATTTCACCAATATCTTCCATACCCTGTGCACCAAATTGGGTATCAAAGACTCTGAGCATAATCTGGTGCTCAAATACCACAGTTGTTTTCATAGATACATTCAAACCAAAATGTATTTTTTGGACGTCGCCTCATTGGGCATGACTTATAGATACGCTGTCAAGATCGAGCAAAAATTTAAGTAGAAGAGTTGAGAGTTTGGATATACAAACTCCTCACAGCCAAAGTAGGGAAAATGCAGCCCCAACCCACACAACAAGGGACCAATCTGATATGGTCATTCTTAGGACAACCATTCTAAGCCACACCACAATAAGGGTAATGAGAAGACGAAGAAGGACACAGGAAAATGGTGTGAGTTCCATAAAATCCCTTGGCACAAAACTGAAGAATGTCGCTCCAAGAAGTCACTCGTGGACGAGATGAAGGCTTTCGAGTCAGAGGTCAATTCCGATTCTGAATAAAATCCTGAAGGAGGGAAGCAGATTATCGATATTGAACCCAGTGCCACTATTTCTACCACCAAATTCCGGACAAGAAAACTAGAGGAACGAGAACACTTCTTTCACTCACATATGTGGGTCAAGGGGGGCTCTGCTGCATTTCATTTTTCGATAGAGACAGTCAGAAGAACCTGATTTCAACATAGGTGGTTAAACATCTAGACGTGCCAAAGACACCTCACTCACAGCCCTACACCATCAGTTGGCTTCGCCAAGGAAGAGATCTTTGTGTTAGCCAATAGTTTCATCTTCCCTATGACGCCAAGCCTTTCAAAGATGAGGTATTGTGTGATATTGCTCCCCTTGAATTTTGTGATGTTCTTTTAGGACAACCGTATTTGTGGAAGTGTCATGCTATGTATGAGTCTAGACTCTAAAATGTTATTATTACTTTGGGTATCCAATTGTACATATACCATACGTAGTGTCACCTACCGCTATCTCTTTAATCTTTGTTAAGCAATGCAGTAAGGTCATTTCATAGACCGGGAAGCTCGTCTTCTTTGTGATCTATGCTCACAGAAAGAAGAAGGTCATTTCCACATATGTTGCCTCTAAACAGAGCCTCTCTTTGCAGCAGAAGCAAGTGGAAGGGATCGTGGAAGAATACAGAGACATATTCTCCTCACCCATCAGGGTACCGACGCACATCCAAGTCAAGCATCCAATTGATGTGAGCCCTGGTGCACCTCTACCTAATGGACCAGTCTATCATCGCTCACTGATGAAGAATCACAAAATCAGGCATCATATCGAAGAGATTCTTCAAAGGGGGCACATCAGACCCAACTCCTCCCCTTGCAGAAGTCTAATTGTACTGGTGCAAAAGAAGGACGAGACTTGGTGACTCTGCATTGATTATAGAGCCTTAAACAAGATCACAGTCAGGAACCGACACCCTATTCCAAAGATTGATGACCTTCTTGACCAAATCAAAGGGGGGAATTTCTTCAGCAAGATTGAACTAAAGTCTGTCTACCACCAAGTTCCCATCGATCCAATTGATGTATGGAAGACATCCTTCAAATCTAAAGAAGTTCTCTTAGAATGGTTGGTCATGCCCTTTTGCTTAACAAATGTACCAGCCACTTTCATGAGGTTGATGGATGATGTATTGAGACCCTTCAACAACTCCTTTTTGGTGGTATATTTGGATGACATCCTCATCTTCAGCAAAACTTGGGAGGAGCACATGGAGCATATTCAACAGGTTTTGAGCACTCTGTGACAACACAAGCTATATGCCAACTTGGAAAAATGATATTTTGGAATGAAGAGGGTCCAATACTTGGGCTACATTGTTGATGAGCATGGGGTACATGTTGATCCAGTTAAGATCCAAGTCATCCGTGACTGTCTAGCCTAGACCACACTAACCGAGATTCAAATCTTCTTGGGACTGGCCAACTTCTACTGACGGTTTGTGTTGGGATTCTCCCATATTGCATGGTCCCTTAGCCAGGTGACCAAGGGTAGTGGTAGGGAAAATTTCGTGTGGGGGAAGGAAAAACAAAGAGCATTCGACAATCTGAAGCATCGCTTGTGCTCATCTCCAGTACTCTCCTTGCCTGATCTGCAACAACCATTCCATATTGAGACTAATGCATCTTACTATGTTGTAGGCGCAGTCCTCACTCAACATGTTCATCTGGTGGCATACCACAGTGAGACACTCTCATATATTGTCCAAAAATTCCCCAAGTATGAAAAGGAAATGTATTCCATTGTACAAGCCTGTCGTCAATGGAAACATTACATTCTGGGAAAGGAGACGATCATCCACACTGATCACAAGCCTCTGTAGTTCATCTAGACATAGGGGAAATTGCAGAACGACTGCCATTAGAAGTGGTCCACCTACCTGCAACAGTTCCATATCAACATCAAGTATAATACATGGATATCAAATCCTGTCGTTGACTGCCTCAGTTGAACTCCTGTGGTTGCACTCACCATTGCACTCACCACCACCTATCAGCTCTTGGGTACATGTGTTACTGTCACCGATTTTCACATTAAGGAAAGACTATTATTCCATATGGGCCATATTTGTGTTCCTAAAAGTGAGCGTGCAAAGCTGATCTGGGAAGCCCACTGTAGTCGGGTGGCAGGACATTTTTGCGTGGAGAAAATTGTGGCCATTCTTCAGAAAAATTTGTATTGGCAAAAAATTCGATAGGAGGTCAGCAAGTATATCAAATCTTGCACTTCCTATGTCATTGACAAGCCAGCCATTAAGAATCAAGGCTTATACACTCCTCTTGCTACTCCTGAGAAGCCTTGGGAATGCATCTCCATGGATTACATATCTGGCCTTTTGTCCACCAAGCATGGAAATGACTTCGTCTTTGTGGTCGTTGATTGGTTTTTGAAGATGGCCATTCTCACTGCCTGTAAGAATAATTTCACAGCGACAGATACTGCCAAGATCTTCTTCGAACGAGTGTGGGTCCATTTTGGGATACCAAAGACCATCATATTTGACTGGGACAACAGGTTCCTCAACACATTTTGGTCGAGTCTCTAGTCACTGTTGGACACCAAGCTCACTAAATCCACTACTTTCCACCCCCAAACAAACAACCAAACAGAGGTCGTCAATCAGATGATTATTCACATCCTGCGCATGTACAAATCTAAGCATCCATGTACATGGGATGATATTCTCCCCTATGTTTAACACCGTTACAACTGGGATCTCCATAGTTCCACTGGACATAGCCCATTACAGGTGGGAATGGGATTACAGCCCTTGGGTCCCATTGATGTTGCACTACCTCTTGCCACCACACATACATACTCTTCCCATGTTCAGTCTGAGACCAACAAATCCACCAGATTCATTGAGTGGATTCAACACATCCACTGACAGGTCCAGGAGATTTTGCAGAAATATGATGTTAAGAACAAGAAGCTCCATGATCAACACAGGGTACTGCACCAGTTTCAAGTTGGAGACAAAGACTGGTTACATTTGTAGAAGGAGTGTCTCATAGGGCCCCATCAGAAGCTCTGCCCACTTCACTATGGGCCTTACACTATCACCAAGGTTGTGGGTAGAAATTATTTTGAGCTCAACACTCCACCCTTCCTTGTCCTACACCAAGTGTTCAATGTGGACCTCCTTCGGCCATATTTTCCACCATTATTGGACACCTCAGAGATCATAGGACAACTACCACCAACAGAGATAAACCCTGAATACATGGAACAAGCCTCCACTAATCAGATAGTGGACAAACAGGTCAAGGGAAGCTGCCAACAACAGATCCAACTTTATCGAATTGTCAAGGCACGAAAGCTCCTACACCAAGGCAAGTGGTTCTCGGAGGGCCAAATCCTACAGAAGTTTCCTCACCTGATGGGGGAACTCAAATCAATGGAGACCATTGCTTCCTAAGGGGGGAGGATTGATTCGGATGGATATTGGTGGCCACCCACCTATTCCAACTAGCTCCTCTTATCTGTTTTTAGTTGAACACGTTCTTTTGTACATATTTGTAATTGTGGGTTCTACACTTCTGGGGATGTATGAATCCCTACACATCTTCCAGGTTGATACTAGTGGTCTCTCACCTAATCCAACTTGCTTATTTTGTATGTTTTCATGTCAGCACATGTTGTTTTACTTCCAGGGCCGTTTTGGAGGCCTAAACAATGTTTTTTTGGCTCGCCATAGTCAAATTGTAGATGATGTTAGTGTTTAATGGTGTAATGTGTAGTTCTCTGAAAGACCTTTCCAATGGGCTATCACGCACCTAAAACAGAGGTCGTATGCAAAAGTTACACCCTCGGTAAGTTGAGGTACCAAATTACCCATAGGGGCCCACATGATTTTTGGCGTTTCACCTCCTAGGGTTAGGTTTTTGGATTTCTAGGGTTTTGGCATTCATGAGTAAAATCAAATAGGCCTCTGGAGCCTCGTTGTAATCATTCTTCTCAGACATATGTGCATAGCAGCCACATCTCTTCTTAGAGATAGCTACCACCATTCGAGCAAGTTTTTCAGTTCTGCAGTTTTATAGTTTCAACCTATTTTGATTTATTCAATAGAAGATATTGTTCACTGGATATCTGTGTTATTCTTCATATCTCTGTGTTTATTGTATTCAGTCTATTAATCACTTCGTTTCGCTCCTAAATCTGAATCAAACAACAATAAAACTTTATAAGTAGATATGTTTTTTAACTTCCCTTGTTTTATAATTAATGAAACAACAATAAAACTTTATATTGATTATATTGTATGTTCTTTGTCATGTTACATTAATCATGCAAGAAACAAAGTATGGAATGCAACCAATAGAGGCGATTTTGAGAGAATGTATGAAGCATGGTTTCAGAAGAATGTGTATTGTTTATGAAAGACTTGGTGTAAGGTATGTTTTTTTTTTACATAATTATGTATATAAATGTAGATATACTTATTATAGTTTATTTCTATGTTTGTAGATGGAAGATGAAGGGGTGGAACATAAAAATCAAGTCGATCAATAAAACAATATACCAAAGTACAATATCGCCTACAAATGATGAATAAATGAGGCATGCATGCAACTCAAGCGATGAATATAGTTTAACTGATGAATGTTAATCAATATAATTGAACATTGTTGCAAGTTGTATGTTTTGGAATATTTGTCTTTGAAAGTCAAGGATTTTGTTTAATGTACTTGACATATTGTCCCAATTGCATGAGAACGTGTTACCAATAAGTGTAATGATTACATATTGGTTTCAATTTGATTATTGTGGACCTTTACCTTGTCCCTTTTTGTATGACAATGAGTCTCTTATTCATATATAATAAAATGGGTTTCTTATTTTATTGCATTGTCGAATGTTGTAAAATGTTACGTTGTTGAATAATCAATACGTGGATGATTGTTATTATTACAAATAGCATTTGTGTAATTTATTGTATAACCTATTAATGCAATCATTACATCGAAATGCAATAACAAAAATATAAAACAATATTGTTATAAAAAATATTTGATTTTGAAATGATTAATTGAAAATTTGTAAAATAAACAATTAATTAAAATATATACATATCAACTTGCATTGCATTATTTTGAACTCACTAGATTGTGCATGCCATAATATAGAAAGTGGTGCATTTTGAGGAATCATACACACCAATGCACATTAATTGTAATAACACATCGATACGAACTATTGAGAAAACACAACGTTCCGTAAATGAAATAACATATAAAAATACTTATCGTTTCAAAATTGTACGGTGCTCATTTTAAAAATATACAATGAGGAACTAAATATAATGTACGCACAGATGCATTACATTTATTATATGCTCTAAATATAATTTACACAACAATTCCTTTAGTATAATATACACACTAGTGCTTAGTAAAAATAATGGTGTTGACATCTCACCTTGAATATTCAAAATTTCACTACCCTTCGATGCACATGGTAAAACAAACACTCCAGTACGTACTAATTATACAAGAATTGGAGCGCATGCTATATTAAACACACGGGATCTCATGATAACTTAATCGTATCGGTGCTCACTATAACGTAAATGCATTGGTGCGTACTAAAACTAAAAATCATTGGTGCTTCATATGAAAACAAGGAAGAACCAATGTGTATAAATTATAAGAGCATGGATGCTTTGCATATGAAAAAAAAAGGAGAAATAGGTGCACAATAATTATATTAACGCATCGGGGTGTTTGTATTATATTAACGCATTGAGGCGGGTTTTTCAAGACTGTGCACCGGTATGTTTTGACAATATCAACACCGAAAAAAAACTCGGGTAAAACCTCTTCCTACCAATTTTTTTTTAGTTATATGGAACATCTATTAAAATACTTTGCAACTAATAGAGGAGGTTGTAGTAATTTTTTTATTTTTTTTTATTTTGCCAAATTTTGTATCACTGAAAACCTCCGCATAAAAATCTTCTAAAAGGTGTTCTCCTTGTAGTGAAACACACCATTCAACAAACTGAATGCACAACTTGTATTTATCTTATGTGTCTACACCCAGAACATTGGTGGCTCACTCTTAGACAAATGGAAACTCAATTTCTCAACAATTCTTTCTCTTGTTGGAAGCTCCCTCTCACAACAATGGATCCTCTAAATGACACACAACTCATATTGATCAATGGATTTATCACTCCATAGTAGCTTATATCAATCTCATGACTATTTTGTACTATTCTCACAAATCACCTATTCATCACAACCTCTCATGCCAAGCTCTGATACCAAAATTTAAATTAAACACACACAAAAAATGGAACTATATGAAGAAAGAGTTGGTTCTCTATTTTATATGTTGAATAGGAAAATATACATGCATATGTATAGGACTTCTATAGATCAAATAGCTATCTAACTAAGTGTTCTTACAACCACTTATCTAACATACTCTATCAATTATTTTTCTACACTCTAACAACCTCAAAATTTGTTGACAACATTGTAACAATTTGCAAGCAATTACATTTCCTTATTTATTTCTAACACTTCTTCCTTATTCACTCTTCTATTTATCATCTCCACATTCATTCTTGTTCACAACAATTGCAAATATTATTTTTGTCATTGTCTATTGTCCTCATAATCATATTGTTTTGACCAATCCTTCATCTTTAATTGTTGTTTTCATAAGATCAATTTTTAATATATTGCGACTACACTTGGAGGGTGCTCCAATTAGGAAATATTATATCATATGAACTCATATTGGGGTTTTTTTAATTCTAAAAAATGAAAGAAATATATTTCCTAGTATATAGGGGTCAATGGACATTTTAATAGTTTAAAAACATCTACATATTAGGGGTTTTATAATTCGGTAACAAAAGTGAGGAGTTTAGAATTAATTATCATGTGTTTTGAATTATGTATTGAAGGGGCGGGGGGGGGTTGAATAGGTGGATTCATAATGGAATGGACTACACCCTTGCAGATCCATAATAATGTATGTTTTCTCCTCAAATATTCTCCTTCCTCTTCCATGTTTCTTAGAACCCTCTTTTCAGCACCAAGAACCTCTCATATATACAATAGTTTATACATTTTCACAAGCAACAGAGGGATTATAATATCCCCCAACACTCCCATACCAAGATATTTTTTGTATTCTCCTGTCAATATAGGACCCATTGAAATCAAGGATGGAACAAAGAAATCATTATAAAACTAATGATTTGCTAAGATATGGAAAAACTACTTGTTGGAAGAACTTTGCAAAGAACCTTAATTGGGTATAAACAAATAAAGGGTCATAGGAATCTACAAATGTATCTTTTAGAAATGATTTTGTCCAACCCACTAAGGAGTGTGATGTAGACATTAATATACTAATGATAGAAAATCCAACCTCTCTACTATTAGTATATTTGCTTGATTGCTCCTTTCGGAAAGTAAAAAGGAGGAATGATTCAGATAAATTGGAACCATGGATGATTTTAGGGGCTAAATTTCACTAATGGGCTAATATTCCATGGTTTTTCCCAAAAAACGATTCGCTAATTTCATTTTTTCTAAAAACGATTCACCAAAATTCTAGAGAAAAAATTATTTTACCTTAACAAAATTTTATAGAATCTATATAAAATCCTTAGAAATTTGAATATTTTTACAAAAATATCACCAAACATTTTACATTTTGTGTATTAAGGACTAGTAATATTAGCATGCGTTTCTACATTTTAATATAAATTTCTATCCTTAAAATCATCCATGCTTGGAACTTTTTAACCTCATTGGATGATGCAACACAATTAATATTATTAAAATATCCATTAATCTCCAACCATTTTATTGGTTAAATTAAATATGGAAGACAAAAAGCAAAAACATGTAGTTCATCGATTTGCATAATCTTTGTATAGGGATTATAAGAGTTGTGTCATGTGACCATATTATGGGTAAAACTAAAAAGGTTATTACAAATGTCACGAAAATAAATGGCTACCTTGGATATCTATTAATATCCTATGTATGTAAATGATATTTCATAGATTACTAATTGTACCCCATACAACCACATAATCACATTAATCTTTTCTTTCAATTTTCTCCAGAATTTCAAATAGTCAACCACTTGTTCTCTAAAGGTTTAATTTTCTCACTACCATCACAATATCGATCTTTAAGTTACGTCTTCAACTACACCTCATTATCATCCATTAGTGGAGTCCCCCCTCCAAGGATTCTAATTTATTGAAACTTATACTCCATGTTTTGTTATCTCATAAATTTCATTAGACCGGGCCACATGCTACTCCACACTCAAAACACATGTGAAATATTATGTTATATAAGGCCATATTAAAATTAAGGAATGCAAAAAAAAATTTAAATATGTGAGCCATACCTTGGAAATTCCCACTGAGAGATACACAAATGCATGCCACATTTGCATTAATGGAGGCATAATCAATGCTTAGTATCACAAATGTCCAGTTTTTTTAAAATGTGGGAAATTAATAACTCGTTAGAGTGATCTGGGCTAGGCCCGAGATCAAAATCACTGGCTACCAATATAACCCAAGTGTACATCCAACAACTCACAAGACAATATACCAATAAATTATGACTTAACAAGAGCCGAGATATTTGAAGACATGTTGTCACCATTAAAAAATATATTTAAGATGTAGTTGATGCCCATACATCATTAACTTCCCTAAAATTAGTTCCTAGATAAATAATCACTCACCTAAATGAATAGGTAACATATTTTGTTTTGTGCATCTAATACACCTTATAATCTATGGTAAAACCTACACATGTCATGAATTAGACTGAACAACCAAACCAATTTTCACCTCATGGGTCAAACCAAAAAACCTAACCAATTTTCACCCTATAGATAAGATCACACATACCACTTGTGATCATACACCTCATTGTCATCCATTAGTGGAGTCCCCCCTCCAAGGATTCTAATTTATTGAAACTTATATTCCATTTTTTGTTATCTCATAAACCTCAATGGACTAGGAAACATGCTACTGCACACTCAAAACACATGTGAAATAATATGTTATATAAGTCCATATTAAAATTAAGGAAATGCAAAAAAAAAATTAAATATGTGTACCATACCTTGGAAATTCCCACTAAGAGATACATGAATGCATGCCACATTTGCATTAATGGAGGCATAATCAATGCTTAGTATAAAAAATGCAGGAAATTAATAACTCGTTAGAGTGATCTGGAATAGGACCGAGATCAAAATTATTGGCTACCACTATAACGCAAGAGTATATCCAACAACTCAAGAGACAATATACCAATAACTTTTGACTTAAGAGACAAGATATTTGAAGACATGTCGTCACCATTAAAAAATATGTTTAATATGTAGTTGATGCCCATACATCATTAAATTCCTTAAAATTAGTTCCTAGATAAATAATCACTCACCTAAATGAATAGGTAATATATTATATTTTGTGCATCTAATACACCTTATAATCTATGGTAAAACCTATACATGCCATGAATTAGACTGAACAACCAAACCAATTTTCACCTCATGGCTCTAGATCTCAGTAGATAATCTAGTAAAACATTTTTTTGTGAAGTTGATATGCAATACTCTCCATATTTTTGTGAAGTCGATATGCAATATTCTCCATATTGAACTCAATATAGATATTCTATTTATCATATTCTTTATTTTAAATTATAATTATTATTTTTTTAAATACCTAAATTAATATAATTTTCTCATTTATTTATTTTTAAATTTTTTAAATTTCATACGTCTCTCATTGTTCATATCCAACCAGAATAAATTGTAATTATCTTAGAAACATGTCTTTTTTTTTTAATCTTCTTTTTGATTCAAGTAAGCGAATAAACTTGTTCGAATGTAACATCGTAAGTAAGAAGTATTTTTAATTTCGTTAGTCTATAGGTTTGTGCAACAATAGTTAAAAACTCATAAAGTATTGACTACCAGAACTGTAATATGATCATTAAACAAAAGGCGTTGCACTACTTAACAAATTATAATTTTCTTAGCTCCAAATCTATCCTTTGAAGAGTATATCAAATATATTTTAATTATAAAGTTTAATCCTATCCATACTTCAATGATAGATAATGATTATCTATATTGTGTTATAGATTTCGATGTATCCACACTTCAATGCAGTGTGTGTCAAATACATGAGAGCCGTTGACACTAACAAACTACCTGTTCTCGCCATATACAATACTTCGTATCAATCTTTCGATTCTGATGTAACCAAATCAACGTAGACGTGACCGGCTCGGAGCTGCAGGGGGTCCTTCATAGCAGAAGAGAGAACCGACAGGGGGAAGAAACATGGCAGGTGTGACACCTGGCTTGCCGATAGGGGGACAAATGGCACCTTGACACCTGGTTGGTCGACAGGGGGACACATGGCACCCATGACACCTGGCGGACCGACACATGGCAATCTTTACCCCTGGAGGGCCGACACATGGTAGCCGTGACACCTAGCGAGTTGACAGGGGGATACATGGCACCCATGACACGTGGCGACCATGACAGGGGACATGGGACACGTGGCATCCATGACACCTGGTGGGCCGACAGGGGGACACATGGTGGCCTTGACATCTGGCTAGACGATAGGGGACACATGACAGTTTTGACACCTGGCGCGCCGACACATGGTGCCCATGACACCTGGCGCGCCGAAACATGGTGGCCGTGACACCTAGCACGGCGACACATGTTGCCCGTGACACCTGGCTGGCCGACACATGGCAGATGTGACACCTAGATGGTCGAAAGGGAAACACATGGCGTCCATGACACCTAGTGGGCCGAGAGGGGGACACGTGGCAGCCTTGACACATGATGGGCCGACATGGGACACATGGAAGGCGTGACACTTGGCATGCCGACAAGCAGACACATGGAGGGTTTGACACTTGGCAACCTGAAACTTGGCTGCCAAGGGATACTTGGCAGGCGTGACACTTGGTGGGCCAACAACGTGACACATGGCAAGCGTGGGACGACAGTGTGACACTTTTGGACTGAAGGAAAATTTGGCGGGCTTTGAATGTTTCAGCTGGCCGTTAATCCCCTCATCTGCCCAACGTCATCTGCATCATCCACTTGCAATCTTGGCACATAAAAAATTTCCTCCATCAATCACACCATCAATCTCTTCACTTAGATCATGAACGACCAAGCTTCTGTTAGGCGAACACGGGCACAAGTCGCACAACACAGGAAGGATTCTGGCCAGACTCATGGAATTTGAAGTCGACTTGCAAAGAGCCGAATCGGATTTAAACTTTAAACATGAGGGAAGCCATCTCCGAAGGAGACATCAACGAGTGGAGTTTATGCATGGGGAGAAGGCTCTTAGATTCGTCGCCCTGCTTCTAAGGCTGTGGAATGACAGACATAAAATTGGGGAATTGAGATGGTCCAGCATCAACTATGCGGCTTTCATTGGGAAGGAAGTGTAATTACCCATAAACCTAAATGTATTAGTTGATCTACAGCCTTATTATGAGGTAGTGGATTTGAAAACACCGTTATATTCCATCATCCATTAGCCAGTAATTTTATAGATGCTAGAGGTGGGAAAAAAAATTCTTCCTTAACTTTTACTATTCTTCTTACTAAATTAGTATCTAATAATATTGATTATGACTTTAAATAAATTAGTTTTATACACTTGGATATGGAAATATCTTTCTTGGATTTTTTTATTATTAATTTTTAATGTTTTTAAAAAATTAATTAGTAATATTGATTGTTTGTTGTAAATAAATTTAATCATTAAAAACTGAATATTATTTTTAATTAAAATTAAAATTTATATTAATTTACTTGTTATATATATGGTATGACATTTTAATTAAAATTAAAATTTATATTAATTTACTTGTTATATATATGGTATGACATTGTGGATTGGAAAATACATTTGTTATATATATATATATATATGTGGTATGGCATTGTGGATTGGAAAATATATTGTATGTAAATTTTACATTGTTAATATAATATAGTTTAATAATAATAATAATTTTTAATATATTAAGATTTGGGTGCTGCAATGAGGGACTGTTACAGTTGGGAAGATTATTGATTCTTCTTCGCTTAAAATATCTAGGAACTCTTCCATTGCAATATTTTGCTCTTTTTGTTGCTTCTTGTGTTTGGGTCCTCGTAAATCCTCTTCTTGGGCTAGATATTCGAAAATCCCCATGGCTTCATAAATAATTTATCTTTGTGTTTGTGGATCATGGTACATACCTTTGTCTTTCCTCCATTGTGTTTGAATTCAGATTTACTATGCATAGTTCAGTCTATTCCTACCATTGTGTTGGAATTCAGATTTACTATGCATGGGTTATTCATAGATGGCGCACCATTGATGTTTAGAATTTTTCACATTGTGTGGGCAATATTGTGTAGAGTGGTTCATCATGCATTCACAAATGTCACAAAAATATTCAGTGTGTACTATTTTGACATCCTACTATCTGTCGGTCGACTCTTTATATTTGCAGTTGTCTTTTGTATGACCCTCATTCATATAGATTGTGCACCACAGATCTGATCTTCTTATGGCATGGTCTTGAAATGATCTTTGCATCATTTCTAGTTTTTCTCCAACCTTTTATCAGTTGACAAAGTAACCCAGTTGTCATTAGACTCGATTTGTTGCTCTATCTTTAGTCCCTCTTCGCAAATTTGATCGTGTGCATCTTCAATGGTGCTATAATTATTTGGAGCAAGATGACAACGAACCATTGCACAAGAAATTGATTCTCAATTTTGTAGGTGAATTGGCTAAGCAAATCTTGAAATATTGCATCATAATCTATGACTGACTCACCTAGCATTTGTTTTATCTCCTTGAGTTTTTGTGACACAAAATGATAGACATCTTGGGTTTTAAAGAATTACAAAAATCCTTTCTTAATATCATATTTATTTCTATTATGAATTTCTATAAAATTAATGAACTAGGTAAAATCTCTTCTTCTTAACACACCCGCAAAGTGTGCCATCTACTTTGTCTTGGCCACTTGGTGACTAGCGAAGGGGCAAGTTGGCTACTAGTGATGGGGAAACTGACAGTTGTTGATGGGGACACATGATGTTCTATAAGGGATGACGACTAACAGGTGTAACGAAGATGTGATATTGTGTACAGCTCCTCACGTTGCGGAGGATGCTAATTATTCTTATTATTTTTCCACTCCTTGTTATAGTAAAAAAATGCCACAACTATGCATTTTTAATCATGGCCCATCCATATACACACTTGCAAATACCTTTTCTTGAGTTTCCTTCTTAAAATATCCATTTTTCAAGGTTTATGCGCCTTGATATACATGCAACACGTGTACATACACTAGTTGATACATATACAAGCCATGTATACTCACAAAATTTGCAAAAAATATAAAAATTATGCACTTCCCGATAGAGTTTACATGCTATTTTGGGTTGCATAACCATTCTTACCTCTTGTATCCCTTCTCACAACTGAATAACCATATAATGTCCATATAAAAAGGGCCCTAAGGGAGGTCATTTGATATACTTTTGAAGAAGCAAAGAAACTATGCCCAAATTTGTCCTTCTCTCTGAGCTTATGCATCCAGTTCTAAGTATCTATCCTCAACAATCTCATTATCTCATCCTCTTTATGCAATCCATCAAACCCCTTAGCTTTTCATGTTGATTGTGAGGATTTCCTAGTGATTGTGGGATTAATGCCCTTGGAGTCTTATTGGAGAAACCCAAGCGAGGTTCGTAGAGTGGTGTCGACATTAAAGATTCTGATTGTAATGCTCATTATATGTTTTCAATAAAAGAGAGTTTTCCTTTCCCAATTCATCTATCTATGTTCTTGTGAATAAATTTGAATGTTTATAGCTTGTTTCATGAGAATTAGTACATGTTTATGTTAATAATGATTGGATATATGTTGTTGTAGATTGCTTTATGAGTTGTTTCAGGTCAGCTTTTGGAGGAGACCTGCAATCTAGGAGCAAATAGTGGACAAAGGGTATCTACTATGAATGAAAGGATTCAAGGTGTCATTCTTCATCTTTTTCCTGTTTCCCTTGTTTAAAAGAAATCATAAGGGTTTGTGAGATTGAGTAAGAATAGGTTAGTTTGTATCTTTTAAGGAGTCAATGCTTTGCCTAGCCATTAGACCCCGACTAGGGGGGTTTTCCCCAAAGCATTCCTTCCAACGATAGAAATTTTAAGATCATAGATATATAAGATACTTGATAGGCCCTTATGGTGCGACATGGATACTTTTCTTCTCCTTTCTTCCTTTCTTCCTCTTCTTTTGGCTCCTCTTGTCCTTAGATCTTTATCTATAGTACATTTCATCATCAGAGTAGGTCTCTAAGCTTGAGGTCGAGGGTTCTTCATGCCTCGAAGTTGATCTCGCTATCTACCTTATTTCACTTTAATTTATGCATTTTTCCTTTTATAGGAGACCTTTTGGTACTCTTGCATTCTATTGACATAATTATACTCAACAATCCCTTTGAACTCCTTTTGTGTTCATTAGTAGGACATTCATAAAATTATCTTATTTTATCTTATCTTATAGCCCACTTGCAGTGGTGGATCTCTATGGATCTATGGGATACTCTAATCCATTTGGTGGACCCTAATTATGGCTTGTCTATGTGGCCAATTGGAAACTCTTAATTTTTCCACGTAAGAGGCTGACCTAAGTCAATCAACACCATGGAAGACATTCTATGGGGCCACTTGGCAACAATTCTTTAACCCACTTGGCTTTCCTTACAAGATCACATGGAAATGCCTTGTAGGCCCCATTATTTGCACTCCCAACATGTCGAGGTGTCCTGCAAGACTCGTCATCTTGGTGATTCCTACTATATTCACATTCATCCATTTTTTTGTGATGCAATAAGAAGGATTTGAGCATTAATGTTCCTATTGTTTTTATCCATACTACTTCAATACTGGTTACAAATTATGCATGGGGGAATGACATCTTTCTAAATCTGTCATCTCCATTTGATGTATGTCAAAGAGTGGGAAAGCCATCCAGGAGGGATGAAATTCCTTTAGATCCATAGGTTACCTTGCAAGCATTTGATAAATGGGCCATAGACTTTGTGGGGCCAATTAACCCACAAGCAAGAATATTAAGGGAAAGGTACATAATCACTACGATGGAGTACTTAAGAAGATGGGTAGAAGCAACATCAATTGTAGATTGCACTATGGAGACTGTTGCATGATTTCTATTTGAGAATGAAGTCACACGATTTGGATGTCCTCGCATATTACTCAGTGATCAAGGAACACACTTCCTAAATAAGACAACTACAACATTGACTAAGGAGTTTCAAATTCATCATCAGAAGAGTACCCTGTATCATCCTCAGGCAAATGGAACAGTGGAAGATTTCAAAAAAATACTCGAGAATGCTTTGACAAATATCTGCAATGTTGTCAGACATCCACTACGGCATAGTAAATTTTTTTTTTTCCTCAAGGGGAAGAATCCCCGAAGTCCTACGGGGGCCAACAGG
>ML778386.1:691624-711085 GCA_009831015.1 Picea engelmannii | reverse complement strand
TTTCACACCATCAATCTCTTCACTTAGATCATGAGCGGCCAAGCTTCCGTCAGGGAACACGGGCACAAGTCGCACAAAACAGGAAGGATTCCGGCGCTCATGGAATTTGAAGTCGACTTGCGAAGAAGGGAAGCCATCTCCGAAGGCGACATCAGCCAGTGGAGTTTATGGGGAGAAGGCGCTGAGATTCGCCGCCCTGCTTCTAAGGCTGTGGAATGGCAGACAAAAAACTGGGGAATCTGGATTGTCCAGCATCAGCTATGCTGCTTTCAACGGACGGCCGTCTTATTGGACGCAGACATAATCGCTATGAATTTCACTACATTGCACGGAAGTTTCGATGAAACTCACGAAATGTAATTAATTCGCTGATCTACAGCCTTATTGTGAGGTAGTGGAATTGAATCTTGGATATGAAAATATCTTTCTTGGATTTTTTATTATTAATTTTTAATTTTTTTACTAAATTTAATTAAATATCTAATAATACTGATTATTGGTTGTAAATAAATTTAATCATTAAAAACTAAATATTATTTTTAATTAAAATTAAAATTAAAAATTAATTATCCTTTAAAATATTATAATTAAATAATATTTTAGTGCATTTTTTTCAGTGTTTCCTGTAAATTCCGATACAGAAACATGAAATTCTTAATATTTTTTAATCAGGTAGATGTGGCAATAAGTTACTGATAATTTTTAAATACGATTAGGTAAATGTAAAAAAGTAAACATATAAACGGATGTCTTTATAACAGCTCGGAAGTTAATGGATGAAATCAGAGCCATTCATTTATTGTAAGGACTAAGAATATTAATAATTCGAGATATATTAAGATTTGGTCTAAAAAGTAACTAATAATTCTAGATATATTAAGATTTGGTCTAAAATGAAATTGAAATTGATTGCATATAGATTTGTTGAGCTTAATGATTAAAAATAATATTTATTTTAAATATCAATAGTCCATCAAAATATTAGGATGAGCCAAATAATATTTTTAGTGCACCCGTTTTTATTGCACTTAATATTTTAAATTACTCACTCATTAAGATTTAACTAAAGATAATTTACTTGTTATATATGTGGTATGACATTGTGGATTGGAAAATATATTGTATATAAATTTACAGTGTTAATAAAATATATATTGTTGGGATTTGGTGACAACCAATTCCTTTAAGGATGGAGTTGGATCCTATTATTCTGTGTTGGTTACAACCAAATAGACTAAGTTAGAATATGGATAGGGATTACATTTATTATTCAATTTCTTGTAAATGTATATAAATACATGTAAGCCTGTAGAGGTTACAACCAAATAGACTAAGTTAGAATATGGATAGGGATTACATTTATTATTCAGTTTCTTGTAAATGTATATAAATACATGTAAGCCCGTAGAAGCAAAAACGACTATGAGAGACTGAGTGTATGAGAGACTTGCAAATTTGATGTAATCTCCATAATCCGAATAATAAGAGAACCGATGCCTATGCTTGGTGGACGTAGCTCAACGTTTGGGTGAACCACGTGAAAATCCCTGTGTCTATTATCTGTGTGTGATTGTTAATGATCATTGTGAATTGTGTTTTCAGCACTGACAATTCTAACAAGTGGTATTAGAGCTTGTTAGAGCTGGTTGGAAGAGCTTCAAATTCTTGGAGGAGCCGACAGAAGTTAAATCTGTGTGAGGGTGCTTTAAAAGATTAAAAAGGTTAAAAATGTTAAAGAGTGCATAGTTAAAAGGTTAAAAAGTGGATATAAAAGGTGCTTTTTATTATTTTAAACCTTTTGGGGTTATTACTTAACCTTGTTTATTAAGATCCACATTTAACCTTATTTATAATTTCTCCACATTTAAAAGGGTTTTATAAGCGGTGGATATTGAGAGATTTTTCGAGCTAATGGCTAAGATGCAGAGTTCGAAGTTTGAAGTTGAAAAGTTCAGCGGTAAAAACAACTTTGAGCTCTGGAAGCTCAAGATGCACGATCTGCTCATGCAACAAGGCGTGGTGAAGGTGCTTTTGGGAAAAGAAAAGCAGCCCGCATCCATAACAGACGATGACTGGGATGAGATGGATGCAAGAGCACTGAGTGCCATACGCCTGTGTTTGGCCGACGATGTTCTATTCAGTATTGTCTTGGAGAAGACAACAACTGGTTTGTGGAGCAAGTTGGAAAGTCTATACATGATGAAGTCCTTGACAAGAAGAATCTACTTGAAGAGACAGCTTTACAGTTTGCGGATGAAAGAAGCTACAAAAGTCACTGACCATTTAAATGCCTTCAATACCCTTATAGTTCAATTGACTAGTATGGAAGTGAAATTTGAAGATGAGGATAAGACTATTACACTATTGTGTTCGTTTCCTAAATCTTGGGATAATCTAGTTACCTCTATTAGTTTTAGTTCAACATATGTTTTAGATTATGACTCTGTTGTGGGAGCTTTGTTGGCTAAGGAGATGAGGAGAAAATATAGTAAAGAAACCTCAACTTCAGAGGCAATGTTGATCATAGGTCAAACTAAAGTGCAGAATGAGAGAAGTTCCTTCCGATCTAATTCAAGACAAAGAACAGTAAAGCAAAATGCTGGCACTGTGGCAAAACAGGACATCTCAAGAAAGATTGTTGGAAGATAAAGGAATCTAAGGAAAACTTGAAGGAAGCAAATTTGGTTGTAACAAATTAAGGTATAATTGATCACGTTTTATCCATTTCTAGTAATTTACAATATCAAGAAGAATGGCAGTTAGATTCAGGTGCCTCCCACCACATGTGCTCACATAGAAATTGGTTCTTTTCTTACCAATCTGTTGATGAGGGTGTAGTGTTTATGGGAAATGGTATTCCCTGTAAAACTGTTGGGGTTGACAGTATTAGAATCAATATGTTCGATGGTATTGTTAGGGAATTAACGGATGTTAGATATGTACCTGAGCTTAAATCAAATTTGATTTCATTAAGAGTGTTGGATTCTTGTGGATATAAGTATACAGGTCAAGGTGGAGCTCTCACAATGTCGAAAGGGAATTTAGTAGTGATGAAGGCAACAAAGGTTGATAACCTTTATAAGTTGGAAGGTAGTACTGAAGTGGCATCTGAAGTGATAGATGTATCTTCTTGTTTATGGCAGAAGCATCAAGGTCATAAGAGCAAGAAATAATTGCAGATACTGGTAAGAGGTAAATCAGTTCCAAACTTAAAAATCTTTGTTTCTCAATTCCTCCTTGTTTGATATCTCTGCAAGTTATGATGATGGTATAAAGGGATGTTGTGTGTGGGATCCTACTTCTCACAAGATCATCATTAACAGAGATATAGTATGTATGGAACAACCAAAAGGGTTGATTCAAGATCACAACGGTAAATTTGTTTGCATGCTAGGTAATTCATTGTATGGCCTATTAGTACCCAAGCAAATATACAAGATGTTTGAATCCTTCATAGTGAGTCAAAATTTTTCAAAGGGTAGGAATGACTATACGGTTTATAGTACATTCATAGTCTTGATGTTCTTTGTTGATGATATGCTCGATGGAAGCCGAAGTGTGGATAGACTCAGTAAGAAAATGACTCAGGTGGACAGGACAATTCAAATGAGGGATCAAGGAGCAACAAAAAAAAATATGGACATGGAAGTATACAGAGATGGTAATGGTAAGATGTGGTTGGAGTTTAGCGTGGACATTATAAAACTAGTTTTTATCCCTCTTGCTTTCCGTTATAAGTTTTCTTCAAGTATAGGGTCTGTCTATAAAGAAGAAAAGGTTATGTCTCGTGTAAATTCAGTAGGAGGTTTGTTGTATGCGATGAAATGGTTAAGACCAGATGTTTTACATGCTAATGATGTTGTCAGAAACGTGACAGATTCAGGTGTTGCAGTGAAATGGGTGCTTCGACATTTGAGAAGACAAATGTCACCTATAATGGTTACACTAAGATGATCTATGATGATTGCAATGTATATTGTAATACAGGTGTTTTGGATAGAAAGAGACTTATCACTAAATATGTCTCACAACAAAGTTGTGGAAGACATGTTGGAGGTGGAGTGACCCCTCAGGAAATCCAAACTCGTGCAAGTTACACAGGTGAGATCATGAAACCAATTTTATTAGAGAAGCTGCAGTGGTGCTTGGCTTCTCTTGGCTTGCATCAAAGGTGATGAACAAAATGAATAAGCAAGGTATCGGGTTAATTGTTGTCAAGGTGGAGATTGTTGGGATTTGGTGACAACGAATTCCTCCAAGGATGGAGTTGGATCCTATTATTCTGCGTTGGTTACAACCAAATAGACCAAGTTAGAATATGGATAGGGATTACATTTATTATTCAGTTTCTTGTAAATGTATATAAATACATGTAAGCCCGTGGAGGCAAAAAGGGTTGTGAGAGACTGAGTGTATGAGAGACTTGCAAATTTGATGTAATCTCCATAATCTGAATAATAAGAGAACCAATGCCTATGCTTGGTGGACGTAGCCCAACGTTTGGGTGAACCACGTGAAAATCCCTGTGCCTATTATCTGTGTGTGATTGTTAATGATCATTGTGAATTGTGTTTTCCGCACTGACAATTCTAACATATATATGGTGTTGCAAGGAGGATGGTTAGGAAGATTCTGAGAAATATATAGATCTATATATATTTTGTTAATGATTCTTCTTCGCTTAAAATATTTAGGAATTCTTCCATTGCAACATTTTTCTTTTTTTTGTTGCTTCTTGTGTTTGGGTCTTCATAAATCTTCTTCTTAGGCTAGAGCCTCGAAAATCCCCATGTCTTTATTAACAATTTATATTTGTCTTTGTGGATCAGGGTACAGGGTACACACCTTTGTCTTTCCTCCTAGGTTTTTGATACAGGTTCTCTGCAAGAATTCATCTTCCCCCTTCTTTGCTCCAATCCTGGTAACCACATGTAAATTCTCAGAGTTTCATGCTTGATGCTTTGGTATGCTTTGTAGAAACTTATTTTTGTACATGATTCCTCTCTAGCATTATTGGGAAATCCTCCAAAGAATGGTCTCTTACACCATACTTAGTGCAAAATTTCAGATCAGTTCTATCCTTCAGAGGATGATATGGACTTAAATGATCTTCCTTGTAGCAATCAAAGCAATACTTCCTGACATATCCTCCTTGAACACCATGTCGAACCCTTGTCCTCCATATCGACCTCGACCTCCATAACAACCTCTTATGGAGTAGCCTCCATCACCTCTTCCTTGATAGCCTCCTCCATGTGGGGCCTAATTTGGATATGCATTTTGGGCATGGTATATAGTCTGGTAGTTCAGTTTGTTCCTACCATTGTGTTGGCATTCAGATTTACTATGCATGGGTTATTCACTAATGACACACCATTGATGTTTAGCATTCTTCATATTCTGTGGGAAATCTTGTGTAGAGTGGTTCATCATGCATTCACAAATGTCACAAAAATATTCAGTGTGTACTATTCTGGCATCCTGCTATCTATAGGTCGACTCTCTATATTTGAAATTGTCTTTTGTATGACCCTGATTTATATAGATTGTGCACCGTAGGTCTGATCTTCTTATTGCAAGGTCTCGAATTGATCTTTGCATTATTTCTAGTTTTTTCTCCAACCATTTATCAATCAACAAAGTAACCCAATTGTCATTAGACTCGTTTTATTGCACTTTCTTTTGTGCATTTTCGTAAATTTGATCTCGTGCATCCTCATTGGTGCTCTAATTATTTGGAGCAAGCTGACAATGAACCATTACACAAGAAATTGATTCTCAATTTTGTAGGTGATTTGGCTAAGCAAATCCTAAAATATTGCATCATAACCTATGACTGATTCACATGGAATTTGTTTGATCTCCTTGATTTTTTGTAATACAAAATGCTCGACATCTTGGGTTTTAAAGAATTATAAAAATCCTTTCTTAATATCATATTTATTTCTATTATGTCTTTCTATAAAATTAATGAACTAGGTAAAATCTCTTCTTCTTAACACACCCGCAAATTGTGCCATATGCTTTGTCTTGACCACTTAGGGACTAGCAAAGGGGCTAGTTGGCTACTAGTGATGGGACAATTAGCAATTGTTGATGAGGACACGTGATTGTCTATAACAGATGATGACTAATAGGAGTAATGAATATGTGATATTGTGTACAACCCCTCATGTTGTTGAGGATGATAATTATTCTTATTATTTTTCCACTCCTTGTTATAGTCCAAAATGCCACCACTATGCATTTTTTATCATGGCCCATCCATCTATACACTTGCAAATCACTTTTCCTGAGTTTCCTTCTTAAAAAATCCATTTTTCAAGGTGTACATGCCCTGATATACATGCAACATGCGTACATACGCTAGTTGATACACATACAACCCACGCATACTCAAAAAAGTTGCAAAAAAACAAAAAATCTTCACTTCTCCGAAGGGTTTACAGGCTCTTTTGGGTTGCATAAACATTATTACCTCTTGTAGCCCTTTTCACAACCGAATAACCATCTAATGGCCATATAAAAAGGGCCCTAAGGGAGGTCATTTGATATACTTTTGAAGAAGCAAAGAAACTATTCCCAAATTTCTCCTTCTTTCTCTCTCAGCTTATGCATCCAGTTCTAAGTATCCATCCTCACCAAATTCATTCTCTCATCCTCTTTATGTAATCCATCAAACCCCTTAGTTTTCCATGTTGACTGCGAGGATTTTCTAGTGATTGTGGGATTAATGCACTTGGAGTCTTATTGGAGGAACCCGAGAAAGGTTCGTAGAGCGGTGTCGACATTAAAGTTTCTGGCTGTAACCTTCCTTATCTGTTATCAATAAAAGAGATATTTCGTTTCCCAATTAATTTGTCTATGTTCTTGTGAATAATTTTGAACATTTATAGCTTATTTCATGAGAATTAGTACATGTTTATGTTAACAATGATTGCATATATGTTGTTGAAGATTGTTTTCTGAGTTGTTTATGGTCAGCGTTGGGAGGACACCTACAATCCGAGAGAAAATAGTGGACAAAGGTGATCTAGTTGGATATCAGTGGCCACCCACCTATTCCAACTGGCTCATTTTGGCAGTTTTAGTTTGACAGTTTTGTTTCTAGTTTTCGAATCCCAAACTTCTAGGACCGTTTTGAGGCCCTAAACAATGTTTTCAGGGCTCGTCAGAGCTAGACTATAGATGACGACATGTGTATTCCTTAGATATACCTTTCCAATGAGCTATCATGCACCCCAAACAAAGATTGTACACCAAACTTACGCCCCTGGGAAGTTGATACACCAAACTACCCAAAACGAGGTCCAAAACATTGTTGGCTTTTCATCTTTTGGGGTTACAGTTTTGGATTTCTTTATGTTAGAAAGGCATTTAGAGCCTCATTGTAAAATCATATTCTTGTGAATGTGAGTAGCAGACACATCTCTTCTCTAAGATAAGTTACCACCATTCTAGCAAGTCTTTCACTCTGTATTTTTATAGTCTTTGTACATTTTTGCTCATTAATAGAAAATTGTGTATTATTGTATCTCAATGGTTATGGTTGCATCTATGATACATTTATGTTATATTATTGGATATCTGAGATATCTATGTACATTTCTTTATTATATCTCCACTCTCATTTCGTGCCAAAAATAATTCGTATCAGTGGTATTAGAGCAAGTTGCTCTTGATTTTTTTTCAGTGCATGTCCCCGGCAGGGTCCAAGTATATCAATTTGGGTCTCGAGCTTGTCTCTCTTGAGGAAAATCACTCTTGCATGCCCAAGAAACCCTCCATGGTGGAATAAAATAAAAATGATAGAGGATATGATTGTATTAATCTATTGCTTGAGCAAACTCTCACGCGATAGAGGGATGGAATGATGGAGAATTTTTCCCACATCCTTCAATGCATGCCGATGAAAATAGGTGCGTCTTCATTAAGTGGCAACTTTGGAGGCACCTCCTTTCAAGGTACAAGTTAATTTTGATATTCTCATATTTGAAAGACATATATATGTGGCTGCCCTAGAAAAATGGTTAAATCTGCTAGAAGGTTATTTCTCTGTTCATAATCTCTCCGACAGGGAAAATATCACCTTCACACTCCTTAAGGCTCTCCCCCATTTCAAACATTGGTGGGAAAATTACCAGGAGAAAAATTCCACAGAGGATTCTGGAATATATGGGGTCGAGCCTAAGTGGCCACTAGAGAAGGGGCCACTTGGCTACTAGTGATGGGGCTATTGGCAGTTGTTGATGGGGACACATGATGGTCTATAAGGGATGGTGACTAATAGGCATATATAAGATGTGATGTTGTATACAACCCCTCATCCTATCGGGGATGCTAATTATTCTTATTATTTTTCCACTCCTTCCAAAGATAGAAGTTTAAAGATTATAGATATATATAGGATACTTGCAAGGCCCTTATGCTTCCACCTGAATACCTTTCTTCTCCTTTCTTCCTTTCTTCTTATTCTTCTAGATCCTCTTGTCCTTAGATCTTCATCTACCATACATTTCATCATTACCAGGTATCTGAGGTTAGGGCTGAGGGTTCTTCATGCCTTAGAGTTGATCTCACTCTCTACCTTATTGCACTTTAATTTCTTCATTTTTCCTTTTATAGGAGACATTTTGGTAATCTTGCATTCTATTGAGACCTACTTTTGTGGTCATTAGTTGGACATTAATAAAAATAACTTATCTTATATTGTCTTATCTTATAGCCCACTTGTAGTGGTGGCTCTCTATGGGCCCACTTGGCTATCCTTCATTGTGCCACATGGGAGACTCTAAGCCATTTGGTGGGCCCTAATTGTGCCTTGTCAATGTGGCCACTTGACATCTCTTTAATGTTCCATGTAACAAGTTGACCTAAGTCAATTGACACCATGGAAAACATTATTTGGGGCCACTTGGCATTGATTCTTTAAACCACTTGGCTTGCTTTACAAAATCACATGGAAATGGATTTTCAACCCCATTATTTGCACTCCCAGCAAGCCAAGGTGTCCTACAAGAATCGTCAGCTTGGCGATTTATACTATATTCACATTCACCCATTTTTTGTGATGCAATAAGAAGGATTTGAGCATTAACATTCCTATTGTTTTTATCCATACTACTTCAATAGTGGTTACAATATCCGCATGGGGAAATGATAACTTTCGAAATCTTCATGAATCGAATGATAAGAATTCAAATCATACAATTTCGAACGGGAAAGGAGCCCAAGGAATGAAATTAAATGAATCATTTAAAAATAAAATAATAATAAATGGAAAAGAAGGATATATTTCACACAGTAAATCACAATACTAATATCAATATTGTTGCATTCATATTTTGAAAAAGATAATTGTGAAGGAAAGATTAAATGGTTTTGGGTAATGATGAATTGCAAGCACTAGTTGCATGATCCAGATTTATGAGCAGAATGAAATGAATAACATATTGAATGCAATAACATAGAGATACATAGAACAACAACAAATATCTAGTGAACAATAAATTATATTGAATAAATGAAATAGGGTGAAACTGTAAAATTGCATAATTGAAAACAACTTGCTCAAATGGTGGTAGCTATATCTGAGAATATATGTGGCTTCTACGTGCATCTTTATGAGAAGAATGATTACAATGAGACTCTAGAGGCCTTTTTAACATTACTCATGAATGCCAAAACCCTAGACATCCCAAAACCTAACCCTATGAGATGAAACACCAAAACTTCTGTGGGCCACGATGGGTAAGTTGGTACCTCAACTTCCTGGGGTCATAACTTTTGCATACAACCTCTGTTTTAGTCGCATGATATCCCATTGGAAATATATTTTTGATAAATACACATTATGCCATCAAACGCTGACTCCATCTATAGTTTGACTATGGAAAGCCAAAAAAAATTATTTAGGGCCCCAAAACAACCCTAGAAGTACAAAAAGATGTGCTGACATGAAAACATCCAAAATAATCCAATTGGATTAGGTGGGCGACCACCAATATCCACTTATAATTTGTGTAGGGCTTTAGAACACCCCAAAAGTGTAGAACCCACAATTACAAATAATTATAGAAGAATGTGTTGAACTAAAAACTGTCAATAAGAGCCAGTTGGAATAGGTGGGTGGCCACCAATATCCACCTGGATCAGTCCTCCTCCTTAGGAAGAAATGGTCTCCTTTTCGTTTAGTTCCCCCATCAAGTGAGGAAACTTCTGTTGAATTTGGCCTCGGGTGAGCCACTTTCCTTGGTGGAGGAGCTGCCCTACCTTGGAAACCCAATAAAGATGAAGCCTTTGTTGGCGAGTGTCCTTGACCTATGTGTCCACTATCTGATCAGTGGATATTTGTTCCATGTAGTCAGGGTTGAGATATGTTCGTGTCAACTATTCTACAATCTTTGAGGTGTCCAATAATGGTGGAAAATATGGTCGAAGGAGGTCCACATTGAACGTTGGGTGCAAGCCAAGGAAGGGTGGAGTTTTGAGATCAAAAGAATTGATACCCACATCTTTGGTGATAGTGTAAGGCCCATAGTGAAGTGGACAGAGCTTTTGATGGGGACCTTTCAGATGTTATTTCTACAAATGTAACCAGACCTTGTCTCCCACATGAAACTAGTGTGGTACCCAGTGTTGATCATGGAGTTTCTTGTACTTAGCATTGACTTTCTGCAAAATCTCATGGAACTATTGACAGATGTGTTGAATCTGCTCAATGAATCTGGTAGCTTTTTCAACCTCATACTAAACATGGGAAGAATCTATATGTGTTTTTGCAAGAGGTAGTGCAACATCAATGGGACCCAAGGGTTGGATTCCTAGCCCCATCAGAAAGGGGCTATGGGTGGTGGAGCTATGGATAACCCTATTGTAGTTGTGTTGAACATAGGGAAGAATCTCATCCCATGTATGGATATTCTTAGAGTTATACATGCGAAAGATGTGCACACTCATCTGATTGATGACCTATGTTTGGCCATTGGTTTGAGGGTGGACGGAAGTGGATTTAGTGAGCTTGGTGTCCAATAGTGACCAGAGACTCGACCAAAATGTGTTGAGGAACCCGATGTCCCAATCAGAGATGATGGTTTGTGGTATCCCAAAATGGACCCACACTCGTTCGAAGAAGAGATTGGTAGTATCTACCACTGTGATGATCTTCTTGCAGGCTATGAGAATGACCATCTTTGAAAACCGATCAACTACCACACATACACAATCATTGCCTTTCTTGGTGGATGGAAGTCTAGACATGTAATCCATCAAGATGGATTCCTAAGGCCTCTCGGTAGTAGGAAGAGAGGTGTATAAGCCTTACTTCTTGATGGTTAGCTTGGCAATGGCACATGCAGTGCAAGGTATGATATACTTACTGATGTCCTCTCGAAGTTTTGGCCAACAATTTTTTTTTTCTGTAGAACGACCATAGTTTTATGCACACGAAAATGTCCTTCCATCCGACTGTAGAGAGCCTCCCAAATCATCTTTTCATGCTCGCTTGCAGGAACACAAAGATGGCCCAGATGACATAGTAGTCCATTCTGAATGCGAATATCGGTGGCATTCACGTCTGTACCCAAGAGCCGATAGGTGGTGGGGAAGTCTGGATCTTGGTGATAAATTTGGGGCCACTCAGATGCCTCGTTCCTAGAAGAATGGAGCACGGTGGTGAGTACAACCACGGTAGGTCAACTGGGGTAGTCAATGACATGATTTGTTCTCCCTGTCTTATACTTGATGTTGAGATGGAACTTTTGCAAGTAGGTGGACCACTTCTGATTGTAGTCGTTCTACAACTTCCCCTGTGTCTGTATGAAATGCATAGGATTATGATCAGTGTGGATGATTCTCTCCTTTCCCAGAATGTAATGTTTCCATTAACGACATGTTTGTATAATGGAATACATTTCCTTGTCATAGGTGGGGTATATTTAGACAATATATGAGAGTGTCTCACTATGGTATGTTATCGGATGACCGTGTTGAGTGATAACTGTGCCTACAACATAGTCGGATGCATTGGTCTTAATATCAAATGGTTGTTGCAGATTGAGTAAGGGGATTACTGGAGATGAGCATAAGAGATGCTTCAAATCATCAAATTCGCATTGTTGTTCCTTCTCCCACGTGAAATTTTCCATGCCACCACCCTTGGTCACTTGGCTGAGGGCCCATGCAACATGTGAGAATCCCAACACGAGTCGTCAGTAGAAGTTGGAAAGTCTGAAGAAGCTCTAAATCTCGGTTAGTGTGGCTGGGGTTGT
Source organism: Picea engelmannii (assembly GCA_009831015.1). Lineage (NCBI taxonomy): Eukaryota > Viridiplantae > Streptophyta > Pinopsida > Pinales > Pinaceae > Picea > Picea engelmannii. Next base: position 698,816 of record ML778386.1, on the reverse strand, counting down.
CCAGTCACGAATGACTTGGATCTTAGTTGGATCAACATGTACTCCATTCTCATCAACAATGTAACCCAAGTATTGGACCTTATTCATGCCAAAGGAGCATTTTCCAAAGTTGGCATATATATTGTGTTGTCGTAGAGTGGTCAAAACCTGTTGAATATGCTGCATGTGCTCCTCCCAAGTTCTGTTGAAGATCAGGATGTCATCCAAATATACCACAACAAAAGAGTTGGTGAAGGGTCTCAATACATCTTCCATCAATGTCATGAAAGTGGCTGGTTCATTTGTTAATCCAAAGGGCATGACCAACCATTCGAAGAGACCTTCTTTAGATTTGAAAGTTGTCTTTCATACATCAATTGATTCAATGGGAACCTGGTGGTAGCCAGACTTTAGGTCAATCTTACTAAAGAAATTTTCCCCATTGAGTTGGTCAAGAAGGTCGTCAATTCTGGGAATTGGGTATGAGTTCCTGAATGTGTTTTTTTTTAATTCTCTGTAATCAATGCAGAGCTGCCTGATCTTGTCTTTCTTCTACACCAGTACAATCGATCTTCCACAAGGGGAAGAGATGGGTCTGATGTTCTCCTTTTGAAGAAACTCTTGGATTTGATGCTTGATTCCGTTATTTTCCATAAGCGAGCAACGATAGACTGGTCCATTAGGAAGAGGTGCATCAGGGGTCAGATCAATTGGATGCTTGACTTGGTAGTGCGTTGGTACCCTGGTGGGTGAGGAGAAGATGTCTCTATACTCTTCACGTGTCCTCATATTATTTGCCCATAAACGGACACGTGTCACAATCCAATTCGCCAACAACCAACCAGTAAACGCGTGCCATGTCATCGCCACACATGTTTCTGACGTCATCCGACACGCAGGATGCTGACGTCATCATGTGCCACATGTCACCCTTCCAGTGGTGACACATGTCACCTCAGAATTGGCCAAACCGTACACTGAAAAGTCCAAAAATGCATGACACATGTCGCCTTCCGGTGCTACCACGTGTCACAATCTGAATTCGCCACGTCAGTTGTACGGACTTGACACGTGTCATTGTACAAACTAACATGTGTCCTGTACGGACAATACAGACAGGTAAAGTCAGCATCCAAAATTTTGCCTATTTGGCTTGGCAGACAGAATGCAATATCTTCTTCATACGGATTCCGTTTGACATAAAAATTATACAACCGGAATCAGGAAGACGAGCCGGACGCAATGGTGTTGGTTTCGTCGGATTCCGAGAAATTTCATTTTTGAGCATTTTTCATGCCCTGACAGGCTTCTGAATCCGATTTCAGATCAGTTGGTACCCTGGTGGGTGAGGAAAAGATGTCTCTATACTCTTCCACGATCCCATCCACTTGTTTTTTCTACAAAGAAAGGCTTTGTGTACAGGCCACGGATCTGGCGATGACCTTTTTCTTACTGTGAGCACGGATCACAAAGAAGATGAACTTCCCGGTCTATGAAATGACCTTACTGCCTTGCTTAGAAGAGATAAATAGAGGTATGTGATGCTACCTCTGGTATCCTGTACAATTGTATACCCAAAGTAATAAAAACACTATGGGGTCTAGACTCATACACAACATTGTCCTAAAAGAACATCACAAACTTCAAGGGGAGAAATATCACACAATACCTTGTCTTTGAAAGGATTTATGTCGTAGGGAAGACGACACTATTGGATAACACGAAGATCTCTTCCTTGGAAAATTCAGTCGATGGTGTAGGGATGCAGGTGTAGTGTCATCGAAAGGTCCACCCTATTGATGACCTCTACTAAGATCAGGTTTTTCTGACTACCGCTATCGACATGAAATAAAGAGGATCCCCCTTTACCCACATCTGTGAGTGAAAGAGGCATTCCCCTTCCTCTGGTTCTTCTGGTTTGCTTGGCTAGACTTTGGTGGTAGAAACAGTGGCACTGAGTTGAACATTGATAATTTTCTTCCCTCCTTCTAGATTTGATTCAGAGTCAGAATCTACCTCTGACTCTTAAGCTTTCATCTCAGCCACCAATGACTACTTGGAGAGAGATTCTTCGGTGTTGTGCCAAGGTATTTTATGGTATTCACACCATTTTCCCATGTCCTTCTTCAAATTCTCAGTACCCTTATGTTGTTGTGGCTTGGAATGGTTGTTCTGAGAGTGGCCATCTTTTCTCTATCCCTTGTTTTGTGGGTTGGGGCCGCCTTTTCCCTACTTTGGCTATGAGTAGTTTGCAGATCCAAACTCTCACCTCTTCTACTTAAATTTCTTCTTGGTATTGACATCATATCTATAAATCATACCCAATGATGTGATGTACATAAACTCCATTTCTGTTTGAATGTATCTATGCAAAAAACTGTGGTATTTGAGAACTAGATGTCGCTCGGAGTCTTTTCTACCCAATTTGGTGCACAAGGTATGGAAAATATTGGTGAAATCTAGTATTGTTTGGTCCCTTTCCTGAGCAGGGTGGTCCATATTGTGTATTGATCCTTGTAGCTTCCAACATGGTAGTATTGTTCTTTAATGGTGTTATCACTGAAATTTCGTCAGCACGTGGTTACAAGAACTCAGCATCGTCAAACAGTGATGAAGTCATTCATGGACTTCAATTAATCTCACAACATTCAAAAAGGGAAAAAAACTATACAAAGTAGTGAAAAATTGAAGAGCGCTTTACAAAAGTTGGGTGCGCGCGCACATGCGCGGAATAGGAACGTAGCATGCGCGCATACGCGCATGATGCGCAACTGTTGGCACAAAAATCCGTGCACCTGCTAAACGACGCATTTATTGAAGTGGTCGGCCTCCCAACCACTTATGGATTAGCTCCCAAGCCGATTTGACCCTCAAATTTGAGCTGAATCCGAATGGTAGGCTGGTCAAAGACCTAATTATGCCCTAAATGGCCTCTTTTCACACTACAAAGCAGTTACACAAAAGCCCAAAGCAATGCTATAAAAAGCCATGAATGCACCTCATTTTCTCAAGGAATTTCAAGTAATGTTATGCTGCCTAGATTGTTTTAAGGACTCCATCCTTGACAAAGACACATTGGCATCATTTCATTGAGCAATCCACCTCTCCATTGAGTGGATTTGAAAGGAGTTCTTTCACCACCATTTTCATTTTTCTTGTTGTAAGGAGAGCAAGCTTGTGAGGGTCCAAGAGCCTTCCCTTGGAGGAAGAAGGAAATCATAGTCCCCTTTCTTCTTGGTGCTTTGATTTCATCAATAGATCAGCCTAAAAACATTGGTGACATGGGTCTTTTTGTTTTTGTTATCTCTATGTCCCTATGCTTGTTATTTTAGTTTTTATTAGTTTAATTCTTGCTTATAGTTTTGTTTTTATTTCTCTAACTCTTTCCTCTACAGCTGTCATGCTCAGCAGGACCCAACTGGGCATGTAAGCACCTCTTATTTGCTCACCAAGGTGACGAAAAATGTGCAACAGATTGACAACTCCACTGGCGAAGGTATCAAATTCCTACCTCATTTGGGTTTATTTTGCTCTTATTTTAGTTTGATTAACTTGCAGGTGCACAAACCGGCCTAGGCCGACCTGCCAACCATCCAATTCAGATCAGAATTGAGAGAAATCCATCCGGATTTTTCTTTCTCGGCCGTTTGTCACAGGTGCGCGAGTATTCTACCCCACAGATGCGAATCGTGCATGCATGCACTTAACCGAAAACCATTCTCTACGCGCATGCACTTTCAGACCTATCTTTGTTCGCGCGCTTGCGCTCTGTGCGCCTCTGTCTGCACCAGAGGCCGCGCATTTAAGCAAAATTTCACATTGTAAGTTGTTGGGATGTGGGGAAGGCCATTTGCCTTCTTAAAATTGATGTTAAGCATGCTCTAAACACTGCACTACACTTAGTCCCCTCATGATATAAAGGGGTTAGCAAGCACACATAGGCACTTAGGAGGATAAAAATCAATTTCCCTTATTTTCTTTTTGCCATGTGGATGGCTTGTTTTGACTTACAATCTAAAGTGAACATCAATTTTAATCACATCTAAACTTACATTGGGACTAGAAGTTGAATTACCAATCGCTTAGTATGCTCTTCTCTCGCGCCTTCAAGCGACCTTGAGAATCAGAAAAAGATTGGGAAAACAATTTCATCTCCCTTAACAAAAGTTTAAAACCTTTAGGAGAGGACAACGACCCTTTTTGGGACCCCTCTTAGTTTTCTTTTTCAAACATATCTTAATATTGTAACGGACCCATACATGCCCACATGTCACAAAGATAGGATAGTGTTTGAATTTCTGCTTTCTTAGATCAAAACACTAGGGGAGTTTAAAGGTTTGTAACGGGCCTATACATGCCCACATGTTCAATCTAGGATACTTTCAAGCTTTTCTATATTACATCACCATAGGGAGTTAAAGGATAGTAACGGACCCACATGTCCACATGCTAGCTTCCTAGGGATTTTGAATTACGCAAGGTTGTACCAAAGACATCTAGCTAATTAGGTAATCAAACTCTTGTAAGGACCAAGCAAAGTCCACATGCAGCAAGGTGACATCTAATTAACTAAAACTTGGCACACTTTCACTCACATACAAAAGTCACTTATCACTCACATAGCTTCTTCTTGAAACATGGAGGTCTAAGTAAGTTTCCTTCAAAAAGGGATTCCGAAAAATACCCCATCTTTTCTGGATAGGACTATCCACTCCCATTTTTAATCAACGAGGTTGGTTTGCACCCCCAACCTCACAAAAAAACTTCATCTAAAATATTTCTAAAAACTCACTAAGTTTTCCTCCATAGGAGGTGCCAAAAGAATTTTTTTAGTCTAGGTAGGATTTCGGGGATAGGCATCCAAATAACTCCCCATTAGCTGGTTCTCACATTGTCGAAACATAGCGGTTGTCAAATAGGGAACTTAAAATCCTCCAAGTCAAGTGTTCCAATCACCATAAGGCAGGGAGATACCCATGAAGGGTTGAAGGCCGAGGTCCGGTTTTTCTGTGCGTCCCCCCTTGAGGCACCCACCTCTTGGACGGGATCCAGCCTGTGATCCATTTCTTAGGCCGAAAATCTAAATGTCGCACTTTGACCGAGGTACCTAGTGACCAACTTTAGGACATCTACCCAGGTGGCAATTGTGGGCTGCAATTGCACCTTAATCGGATTTTTTGTGGCTATTGGGAAATATCGCCAGCTCTTTTGGGATATGCCCCCTTTACCCCTCATTATAACTAGTTATTTCATCCTTCACTAGTTTCTCTTCCGGTGACTTCAGACCCCACTATTGAGTACTATTGGAAGGTCCAGTGCTATTTGAGAGGAAGGACGTTACGTCTTCTAGGACACGAGCATTTGCTTTCTGTTGATTCCCCCATGTGAACAAAACCCACTTACCCATATATATGCTTCTTTCTCATTTTATGTATGATGCACATCTGATTACAGTTTGACTTGGATATATATATTGTGTAAACATTTCAGCGCAAAGACTCTTGTTTTATATTACTCTCACCACTTTTTGCACACATTCACATAGTCAGTCTGACATCATAGGGGAACCACAGAACCCCCGTCGCTCATGACGCTTGCTCAATCTCCCTCCTATCTTAGGGGGCGTATCTGGTCGTGCCCTCTCGTCGACACCTCCTTCACACACTCCGGTGAGTGCCACTATCTTAGGATCAGCTTTGCTTGGTTCTACATTACTTGGGTCAACTTCCCAAGGTCATCCGTTCACTCGCTCTCCTTTACACGGAAGCGGGGGACCCACTTCCTCTCAAGGAGGGAGCACCAACCCACCTAGTCCCCACCAAGGGTCAGGTTCACAACACACTATGGTCGGAGCTAACCCTCCCACCCCACTATAGATGCCATATTTGGCCTCTCTCAACATATCGGATCTCACCAAACTCACCAATGATCCTATATTGCATGGCACCACATGGCCTGCAATGCCAACAAAACTTCCTTCAGACATACCAAAGTTTGAAGGAAAGGCGGGGGATGACCCCGCCAACCATGTCACGACCTTTCATATATGGTGTTCTTCCAATAGCATTATGGATGATTCCATCAGACTGCGATTATTTCAATGCACACTCACTGGCCCATCAGCCAAATGGTATGTCGAAGAAAAATCAGGGTCCCATGCGACCTTTGAGTCATTGGACAAAGCATTCTTGACCTTCTTCCAATTACCCATCCGCCATGACAATGGTCTAGAACTATTGTATAACTTCAAACAAACCTCAAAAACACACATTGCTGACCACATTCATGAGTGGCGTAGGTGACGTAGTTTGTGTAAAGCAGAAACCACCAAGCAACAATGCCTCGCTGGTTTCTTAGATCACTTGTCTCTCTCCTTGGAAAGGATGTAGCTTCCACCTTCCCTCAATCTGAAGAGGAAGCCATCAGTAAGGACCAACAATATGACCTCATTTATGCACAGTCAGGGTACTTATACACAGTACTTCCTGATCTTCCAAAACCTGTGCCATTTAGCCAAGACAAACCTGGGATGTCTCACTCAGCAGACAGACTAATAGGTGCCACCACACACCATGGTCCACAACCCCAACCACCACCGATGTATGGAACACCTCAATAAATTCTAGCATATGGGGGCACTCCTTATTACCCCCCACCCCCTTATCAACAACCATACCCTGTTGCTATACCTCCACCTATCAGTGGACCACCACCGGCACCTCCCATACATCCACCTATTCCCACAAATATTGGTACTCCCTCAACATCATCTTATAGTACTAGCGAAAGGACTACACCTTCCTATGTACCTTATGGATCGATACCACCAAAAAATCCATACTTCCCATTTCCTGGTCCTCCACAACCCATGTCTCCCCCACATCCTCATGTGGGGGTGAATTTTGTTCAACCCTCTGCTGTTCAACAATACCAAAATTTTGAACAGTTGAATCCAGCCAATCCAACCCATCCATCGAACAATGCCAAGAAGAAAGGATTAAATTGGAACAACAACAACCCAGGTCAAGGCGGGAATCAACCCCAACAAAACCAACCGGCTTGGGGCAACTAGAACCAAGGATACCAAGACCCCCAAGGGGGCATTAATACCAATATACCACGCCAAGGGAAGAACAACAATCTTCGAACTACCTGTCCTTGCACTATATGTAATGAGTATGGACATTATACTCATCATTGCCCCCAAATTCCT